>SJXQ01005267.1:657533-688352 GCA_006408695.1 Aepyceros melampus
GCCATAAGGGTGGTGTCATCTGCATATCTGAGGTTATTGATATTTCTCCCAGCAATCTTGATTCCAGCTTGTGTTTCTTCCAGTCCAGCGTTTCTCATGATGTACTCTGCATAGAAGTTAAATAAGCAGGGTGACAATATACAGCCTTGACGTACTCCTTTTCCTATTTGGAACCAGTCTGTTGTTCCATGTCCAGTTCTAACTGTTGCTTCCTGACCTGCATACAGATTTCTCAAGAGGCAGGTCAGGTGGTCTGGTATTCCCATCTCTCTCAGAATTTTCCAGATATGTATACACCCATAAATGAGAAAGAGACAGCTCAAAAAAGTGGTCCAAAACTACATAAGTTAAGGGGAATGCAGTTGAAGAAGCAGCAGGAGAAGAGACAGTTGCATGTAAAATTAACACTAGGGATTTTGGTAAAGGAAGGATTGAAGAAAAAATTATTGCTTTCTTCCCAATTTATTGAGGCCGTATCACAAGATATTCATTATTCATGCAGGAAAAATAAAATATTTAGAAAAGAGAATGAATTAGTGTAAGATGGAAATGGATAACTAAAATTCCTGAAATACTTAATTCTTGAAAAAAATGCATCTTAGCTATAAGGATACTCACAAAACTGTATAAACAAAAAAGAAAACTATTTTCATAAAATTCATAAAAGCAGTTGCCCCCTAAGGAAAGCAGGTATGCAATTGGAAAGATGTATGTAGGTAGCTGCTAAGGTTACTAGTGATGGCATTTTTTAATCTGGGTGGTGGGTACACACATGTTGTTTTTAATATTCTGTCTTCAAAACACACTTAGAAGTCTGACATACTTCCTCATAAAAGTAAAATTTTAAATAGGTTTTAATACAGGAAAATAACTTTAAATAACCAAAAATTTAAAAGAAATTATAAGGACTTCCCTGATGGTCAAGTGGTTAAGATCCTGCTGCCAATGCAGAAGACAGATTCAATCCGTGGTCCAGGAAGATCCCACATGACTTGGGGCAACAAAGCCCCAGGGCCACAACTACTGAGCCTGCACTGTAGAGCCCAGGAGCCGCAACTACAAAAGCCCACGTGCTCTAGTGCCCATGCTCTGCAACAAGAGAAGCCACCTTAATGAGAAGCCTGTGCACCACAACAGTGAGTATCCCCTGTTCATAACAACTAGAAAAAGCCCATGAGCAGCAATGAAGACCCAACGCAGCCAATAAATTTTTTTAAAAGAAATTATAGTTAAAAAAATGTAAAGGAGGAACAAAAGAGTTTTGCTCAGTTCACATGAACCATATTGATCTTGGTTCAACTTATCAATTCCAAAATAACTTAGAAGCATGCTAAGTTAATCCTATTCATATATAAACAGAATATTACCATGGTAAATTGGTTATCTAAACTTTAAACTCGTTACACAGCAAACAGAATTTGGAATAAGATATCTTATTTACATCATGGACATGAGAACATCAAAATAAGGCTTCCATGCTGTTAGACTACATTTATGAAAAAAGTAGCAATTGCAGGAGGATAGAAAATTGTCAGTAAAAGCATTGTCATTCTCCCGAGAAATGACCATAATAGTGACTTAGCACTAATATTAAGAAATGGCAGTGACCCTAAGCATGATTCTGTTTTTAGTCCACCATCAGCCAATTCTAAAATAATGAAACAAATATTAAGTGACAAAATGGTATGTTCTTAAGACTGCAGCAAGACTATAAACATTGAAGAGCATTAGACTCTTAAAAAATAAACAAATCATAGGAAAACTTTATTAATGATTTATAAGAGAGGATACACATCATGTTAATTAAATTTACAGATGATACTAAATTGGATAGTGTTGACAAAACCAGTGAGGGCAGATAAAAGGACCTAAAGTGGTTAGAAATATGGGCAGGAAATGAAATGTGATTCAACCTAGAAAAATGTAGCTAATACATCTGGGGAAAAATAATCAGAAACACAGCCATTCAATTGGCAGGATATACAGTACTTGGAAAGCAATAGTACCAAGAGACTTTGAGATGATAGTGGGTAGCAAGTTATATATGATCTAGTAAATAAAATCAATAAGATTGTAGTCTGTATATGTAAAAGGTGGAAGATAAAAGTTATTTAAATGATGCTGCTAAGATCACAACAAGAATACCAGTTTAGAGTATAAATACCTCAAATAAATAAATAGAGTTGTGTTCAAACTGGACAATAAATATGTAATGGGCTTCAGACTTCAATTTGTCAGGAAGATTAAAATAACAAAACATACAGTTGTCCATCTCTGACTGAGTCTCGTTTTGATAACATTTCACAAATATTTGAAAGATATAGACATCATGGAAGCCAAGTCATTTTGAAAGGTAGAACAGGGGGTTTATAGTCAAGTAATGGGATGAAATTAAGTAACGGAAATTTAAGACTGAATCGGGGAAATGTTTCCTGACAGTGAAATCTATTAGTCTCTGGAATGGATTCCCTAGAGAGGTAAGGGGAAGTTCCATCGCTCTAGTGATTGGACTAGATCAAGGCTTGGACAACACATTATTTAAAAAAAAAAAAAAGTAAAAACTAATTTGATCAGTTTGCATTCTCAGGAATGTACACAATAACGCATTCTCAGGAATGTACACAATAACATTGCTGGGTCTCATCCAATTGTCTTAGATGGTCTCAGACTTCTCTGACATGTTATAGCCTACCATTAAAAACTGCATGTTATTTTTTAATGAATGATTTCTAAAAGACCAAATTCATACTTTCCAGCTCATGGATTTCAATTTCCTGGATTATTATTTTTTCTCTTCCAAGTCATAGGAGTGCAAGAAAAGAAAACACCCCTCCTTTTCCCTATTGATGAGCTTTGGCCTTAAATATTCCAAGCCTTTTGGATCAAATCAGATGAGGTAGCTGAACTCTGAAGTCTCACTTATACCAGTGCATTGAAAACATATTTTTACTGCAGTTTTGCAACCACAACTATGCAATATATAAAAATTCATTCACTTCCTTTTCTGAGTTAATCCACAGAGAGATTTTTACCAGATGGTGTCCTAGAGGTACTATTTACTTTTAGCAAAGCAATATAACTGAGTTTGAAAAATATAGAGTAAAGTATACACTTCATCCCAACATTAAAACATTCTGTCAGTTGTACTTTTAAATTATCTGGCCTAAAGTTTCTCTGTAATTTTGTTCTGTGTCCCTGGCTGAGTGAAATAAATGTGGGAAAATTCTTTTAACAGATAATTTTAAATGAAAGTGTGATTCTTCCAAGTAAAAACAAAAACAAATTAAAATTAAATTGTATACCATATTGTATTGGTTTTGCCATACATCAACATGAATCCGCCACAGGTATACACGTGTTCCCCATCCTGAACCCCCGTCCCTCCTTTAAAAAAAAAATTATATACCAGACTTTGAGGTAAATTTTATATACACACACACACACACACAAATATCTATGTTTAGTGGCTGCTAGGTAAAAGAGTCTACCTGCAGTGCGGGAGACCTAGGTTTGATCCCTGGATCAGGATGTTCTGTGTCCCTGGCTGAGTGAAATAAATGTGGGAAAATTCTTTTAACAGATAATTTTAAATGAAAGTGTGATTCTTCCAAGTAAAAACAAAAACAAATTAAAATTAAATTGTATACCATATTGTATTGGTTTTGCCATACATCAACATGAATCCGCCACAGGTATACACGTGTTCCCCATCCTGAACCCCCGTCCCTCCTTAAAAAAAAAATTATATACCAGACTTTGAGGTAAATTTTATATACACACACACACACACACAAATATCTATGTTTAGTGGCTGCTAGGTAAAAGAGTCTACCTGCAGTGCGGGAGACCTAGGTTTGATCCCTGGATCAGGAACATCTGGAGAAGAGGACTCCAGTGTCCTTGCCTGGAAAATTCCATGGACAGAGGAGCCTGGTAAGCTACAGTCTGTGGGGTCACAAAAAGTCGGGCACAACTGAGCAACTTCACTTTCACTTTATATATATATATATATCGGAGAAGGCAATTGCACCCCACTCTAGTACTCTTGCCTGGAAAATCCCATGGACGGAGGAGCCTGGTGGGCTACAGTCCAGGGGAGTCGCTAGGAGTCGGACACGACTGAGCGACTTCACTTTCACTTTTCAGTTTCATGCACTGGAGAAGGAAATGGGAAACCCACTCCAGTGTTCTTGCCTGGAGAATCCCAGGGACGGGGAAGCCTGGTGGGCTGCCGTCTCTGGGGTCACACAGAGTCAGACACGACTGAAGCGACTTAGCAGCAGCATACACACACACACACACTACATATTTTGCCTTATTATTAATAGTTCTTGTTATTATCTCTAGAGAAAGAAAGAAAATAGAGTCCTTGAAGTGCTTAACAGCATAGCTGGAAAGAAAAATGTGAGAAGCAAATATAGGTGGTATATATAAATATTAGTAATTTCATAAAAGCATTTATATGGAATTGTGCGAATTATGCTAAAGATAACAGATAGATCTGATTTAGTGGAGTGGAGAATCTGTTGAGGTTTAATAAGAAATGAGCTGGTTAAATGGGACTACAGAGTTGGAATAGACAGTATATAGGGTTCTCCAGAAGAACAGAGCCAATAGGATGGAGAGATAGAAAGCAGATTTTTAGGAAAGGAAGGGAAAAAGCAAGGAAGAGAAGGAGGTTTAGATCACCTTTCTATCTATCTATCTATCTATTAAATACTGTGATTATGGAGGCTGACAAGTTCAAAATCTGCGAGTTGATGCTCTAGTTCAACAGCCATCAGACAGGAAGATCAGATATTACAGTTTGGTCGTAAGCTATGAGTGTAAAGAAAGACTACTCATTTGAGTTTAAAAATATTGTGGTAGTTTAAGAGTTGTTAAGTGGAAATTCAGAAGTTGAGGTTATTTTACTTTGTTTAGTTTCCGTAAATGATTTCTTTTGTCTACCTCTGAACAATTTTGAAAATCACAATTTTATTCCACTTTTGACTTTTAAATTTAAAAATATTTCTGAGGGAAATACATGATCAGTTCTGGTTTTGGTATAATTAAAACAATGTGCTGCTAAGCAGCAGCTGCTGCTGCTGCTAAGTCGCTTCAATCGTGTCCGACTCTGTGCGACCCCATAGATGGCAGCCCATCAGGCTCTCCCATCTCTGGGATTCTCCAGGCAAGAACACTGGAATGGGTTGCCATTTCCTTCTCCAGTACATGAAAGTGAAAAGTGAAAGTCAAGTCGCTCAGTTGTGTCCGACTCTTCACGACCCCATGGACTGCAGTCTACCAGGCTCCTCCGTCCATGGGATTTTCCAGGCAAGAGTACTGGAGTGGGGTGCCAAATACACTATGTCATATATAATGTAATAATATAACATAAATTTTAGGTGTTAAGCCATCCAGGGACTTCCCTGGTAGTCCAGTAGCTAAGAATCGACTCTCAATGCAGGGTTCCTGGGTCTGATCCCCTGTCAGGGAATTAGATCCCACATGCCACAAGTAAAGACTCTACATGCTGCAACTTAAAAAAGACCCTGCATGGCGCAAAGAGCCTGGTGGGGTACAGTCCATGGGGTCACGAAAGGGTCGAACATAACCAAGCAACTGAACACACACGCCACAATGAATATTAATGATCCCATGTACTGCAACTAAGACTCGGCACAATTAAGTAAATAAATATGGGAGTGGGGAAAGCCATCTATGTAGAGGTGAGTTACAAAAGTTAGGTACAGTGAGTTGAAAACTACCCATTTTTTATTTCTTGACTAAGTTTTATTGCTCTAGGAAAGCAGCTCTTCTATATTGCAGATTAAAGATACTTATTTTTTCGTTTTGGGATTTTTATATATTTTTTCTTGTTATAACAAAAATTCAAAAGTCCCTAATCCTACAAAATAGCCTATGTAAAGTAGAGCTAAATCTTGACTTTAGAATCTGCCTGCAATACAGGAGACCAGGTTTGATCCCAGGGGATCTGGTGATCCCCTGGTGGCTCAGAGGTTAAAACATCTGTCTGCAGTGTGGGAGACCCGGGTTTGATCCCTGGGTTGGGAAGATCCTCTGGAGAAGGAAATGGCAACCCACTTCAGTACTCTTGCCTGGAAAATTCCATGGACTGAGGAGCCTGGTGGGCTACAGTGCATGGGGTCGCAAAGAGTCGGACACGACTGAGCGATGTCACCTGACCCACCCCAGGATCCTTGAATAGTTCCATGGATAGAGGAACCTGGAGGGCTACAGTCCATGAGGTTCCTCGCAAAGAGTCAGACAGAGTCAGACACAACACTTTCACTTTTTTTTTTCACTTGACTTTAGAACAATTCACACTTCTAAACAATATGCCTTAAATCTAATCCTAGAAACAGAATTCAAACTTACATGAATAGAATTCATAGGTTTGTGTATAATGAATGTGAAACAGTTCTGAGTTACATAGTAGCTTGCTGAGTAACAGTTCTATTTGCACAGTCTTTACTTAGATATATTTATTTATTCTTTTGTTGCTTTTTGCTGGAACTTCCAACTTCCAACCTGTAAGAGCTTTCTTAAGAAATATTGAAGAAAGGGCAAGAGTCTAAGTAGGAGGAGTCTAAATCTCCACTTTGTTTCAGCCAGATTATTTTTGCTTTATCGGGTTTCTTAAAAGGCCCTCTTCTCCACTCCTTGGGGAAAAAAAAGAAGTAATTTTGAAAACCACAATTTTATTTCACTTTACTCTTAAATATATTTTTTGTCAGAGATTATGCCCAAAAGTAAAGGGGTTTTTTAGATATTTCATAGTCTATGTTTTGCTCTAGGACTAGAACCCTTTTATAAATATAGTTAAGAACTATGATTACACTTATTTAAACATAATTCTTGAGATATAAAGCATATACCATACATTTCATGCATTTAATATGTACAGTTCAATGCTTTTGATTCACATTATGCATCCATCACCATAATCAATCTTAGGACATTTTTATCACCTCGAGGAAATAAAAACTTACGCTCATTAGAAGGCATTCCCTATCTCTGCCTAACCCTCCCAGCACAAAGCAACTTCTAATCTACTTCATGTCTCTACGGATTTGTCTATTCTGGACATTTCATATAAATAAAATCATACTATATATGGCCTTTTGTGACTATTTTCTTTCAGCTAACATAATGTTTTGGAGATTTATCCATGTTGAAGCATGAATCCTTCATCCTTTATTTTTGAATAGAAATATTCCATTGTGTGGATATTGTCACATTTTAACTTTTTGGTTTAATTTTTGCACATTCAACTTACACTTACTTTCAAATTTGTAGAAGCACATCATGTAGGAGGGTAGAAGACTACTTTTAAACCATGTGAAGTTATCAATTCACTCAGATACAATTGTCATAGATATACAAGGTGGTATGCTAGACATTGTAGGAGAGATGAGCAAAAGTTATAATGATAACTATCTTAAGAATTCAATCTTGGGGGACGTCTCTGGTCTGGTTGCTAAGACTCTGACTTGCAATGCAGGGAGCCCTGCTTGGGGAAGCATGCCACAAATAAAGATCCTGCATGCCCCTCTGAAGATCAAATATCCTATATGCCATGACTAAGACCGGAACAGTCAAATAAATAAAAATAAATATTAAAAAAATACAATTATCTGGTTTCCCATGTTTTCTGATAGTCTCACCACAGTATTCTGTGGATAGGCATCATTGTTGTTAATCACAAAAAATTAGGACTTTATGCAAGTAGTTAAACCTTTTTCAGTTTATTTATCTGAGAAATAGAAATAGTATGTATAAAGTGTTTAAAAAGGACCTGAAATATAAGTATTTCTAGTAAATATGCTAAGAACAGAAAACTAGTTCATTTTTCTCCAGGACCAAGTTGCTTACTGTGTAGCCCCAGCCACATTTTAGATACTCATAGCCATGTGTGGCTAGTGGTTATTGTGTTAGACAACACAAATATAGAACATTTTCATCATGTGGAAAGTTCTGTTTAAAAACACTACTGTAAAACCTTAAAAATGAAGTATTGTGGATAGTACATATATATGACTACCAAATAAAGAAGAAAAGTCTAATTTTCTGATTTAGACAGTATCATTTATGCTCAGTGTAGACTGAAAGCACTTCCTTATGAAAGTGCTTCAAGTGGTCAAAGCCCTGGAAGAAAATGCTGCTTGAGCTATACCATGAAGTGTAGGTATACACAAAGCAAGGGGATCATTTAGTAGCATAAGATACAGCTATATACCCAAAGCACAAGGCCTTTAAAGAAAAAGATTTATGGGGAAGAGAGTAGTCAAAAATAACATCAACGAATTAGAGATTACTCTACAGGAGATTTTTCCTTGCATAGAGTGTTTTGTTCTTCCTATCAACATTAAAAGTCATCACCATTTAAGAAGAGAAATGATATGTTAGGACATAGTGATATTATAAAACAGGTTAAATGCATAGGATGGATCATAGACTGGGAGATTTTTTCAGAAGGTGTACTATGATCAAATTTGAACTATCAGTAGCCTGAATTATGATAATGACACAAGAACAGAAAGGAAGGTTTGAAAGAATGTGAAAGGAGAACCAGGGTGACTGTTTCAAATGGGAGAAACTTGATGACTGACTACGAGTGGAGAATGAGGAAAAGAGAGAAAATAAAAAGAACTAAAGTGTAGAGCCTATAAGAACATTGCATTAGGGTGGCCGGTTTAGAGTAAAATGTGATGTTTACTTTTAGATTAAAGAAAAACTTAGAGTTATGAATAATTTGCTTCTATCAGTTCAGTTCAGTCGCTCAGTCGTGTCCGACTCTTTGCGACCCCATGAATCGCAGCACGCCAGGCTTCCCTGTCCATCACCAACTCCCGGCGTTCACTCAGAATCACGTCCATTGAGTCCGTGATGCCATCCAGCCTTCTCATCCTCGGTCGTCCCCTTCTCCTCCTGCCCCCNTGCCTTTCTTTGGAATTGGGATGAAAACTGACCTTTTCCAGTCCTGTGGCCACTGCTGAGTTTTCCAGATTTGCTGGATTTAAGGATAAAGAATAATAGTGACTGACCAAAAGTAGTGTTGTAAAGGGTTTTAAATTGTAAAAAATTGAGAACTGAGATAGCAGGTGTCAGAATCAAGTGACTAAGAAAGAATTATGTATGCCAGTGTTCTCCTAGAGTTTTACGAGTTTTAGTGCTAGTTTGGAGTGAAGCACTGGGTGCACAAGATTTCAGTTAGGGTTTTAGTGATGAAATAAGTAAGGAAGGAAGAGAATAAATCTTAATGGATTGAAAGTATCTGCTGAAAAGAATCTCCTCCATGCCTTTCCTCTAATTGTAGGAGATGGTTTATTGGAAATCTCAAGTTTGAACTACTCAGGTCCTGTATCCCATCCCTCTAGGGCCAGCTCAGCCCTTCATCCTGTCAAAGCAGATAAAACAGAACAGCCTGCAATTTGCTATAAAGGGGTCCTTGGGATGAAGCATTTTAATGTCCATAAACAGTAGACAAGACCTTCATTGTTAAAGACTCCCATGGAACACTTCAAATGGCATGGATTTGTCTTGATACCCTTTGCCAAAATTAATAGATTTGGGCTACAGACTTGGAGAAAAGCTGAGCATTTAGGCCTGCTTATTATCCAATAATATTTTGCTATATTTGATCTTCTTTTTGCCAGTATCCTCTAAAACCAACAATGCATTAAGTAAGGAATACTAAATAAGATGGCTACTAGTTTTTAGACCTGTGTCAATTAAACATAGGAGGAATACAGAGTTAAAACAATATTATTTTAGAAACTAAAAATCAAGTATAATGATCTAGAGAATAAATTAAATTGGTCTAATTTGACCCATTGTTTTTTTTTTTTTTTAATTTACCTCTATTTATCAGTCTGTGGTTGAACTGCCTTTGTGGTTCCAAAAGGCTACTCCAACTAAGAGCCTTCTTTTGAGGAAATAACATGGAGTAATAAAATACCAGTGTGTTATTTTGAATTCTTCTCATACTTAAGAACAGAAATATCTTAAGCTTTGATAGAATGGTGCAATTTTATATTTTCCATTTGACTTTAAAAGGTTCATTGTCTTTTAATTAAACTACAGGGGGGAAGAGCATAGATTAAAAGATGTAGTACTATAAAGGGGATGGCTTTTAGCTACTAGTACTTGAGTGAAGACACTACAGTAAAAGCACGATGGAGTGCAGCAACAAGTTTTGTGCCTTGAAGCCTCCTCCTGTTTGACTGTGGCAGTAATTTGAAGTTAATTTGTGCAGCTCCTTAATAAAAGACTGTGTTTTATATTCCTTGATTCTCCCCAGCATCTTTTCTCAGCTTTTCTTTTATCTTCCCTTTCATGAGACCTGCTGCAGCTTATAACAAGATATGATAATGAGGTAAACCAGTTTAGGTGAGAAGCTTTGACCAGGCTCAGTACATGGATGTTTCCTATTCATCAACATTTTTAACTTTCCACAAAATGACCACCTCAAATAGCCCCTGCCTCTCATCTCCCACATTCTGTTCTTACTGATGAGTGGAGGTCTACTTCTTCCTATAGTGATTTGTAGTTTTATCATGGAATGAATGTTTGGGTTTCTACATTTGGGAATATTATTGCCTGGTAGTTCTTATTTTCCTTTGTCTGCACGAAAAAAATTTTTTTCTTTGTGTCTGTTTTTCTCCCTTTGCTTTCTACTCCCCAACATGTCCCCAAGTCCTTCAAGCCAATGAGGCTGTGGTGACACCTTCTGGGCAGTGCTGGGAGTGAATTGCAGCCATAAGTTCCATGTTGGTGTTAACATACCAAAGATTTGGTGTGTACTACTAAATTTAGTTTGCTTCATCAAAAGAACTGAAACAGCATTCTGCTTCTGCTCAGTTTCTAGAACCTGTTAAATATCAATGTCATTTCTTACAACGAGCAGGGATTTGCAATTAGCTCAATAAAATGGCAGTGAGTATGCCTGCTTAATAAATGTAAGGGTATGGTACTTGGTTGACCTAAAAATAATGTTAACAGAGGAAAAATTAATAATCACCTGTAATTAGAATATCAGCACTGTACACTATTGGTTTTTTCCCATGCTCTGATGCAACAATATCATGGCAGCAGGAGAATGTGCTATAAACAATCTTGGTAGAAACAGTGTCATCCATCATGACCATCCACTGTTGGGCCAGCATAGGATGAAGTTTTCTCCAGAGATGTTCTTGTCCTCCCATATTGCTCATTAGTTTTAAGAAACATGTAATAATTCTTAGTAGGTTCTGTTGGATCCTTACTGTCTTCTGATCAGACTTCATTCCTTCCACCTCTACTTCAAAGTTAGTTTAACGCTTGTATTAAAAGATTTTAAATTATGCTTTTTCATATACTGATGAACAATAGTGGTTTACTGTTATTTATTTATTTTTATTCATTTATTTATTCATTTTTTAACTGGCCTTTGTTTGAACACTGAGCATGATAAAAGCTACAATTTTAAAGGAAATCACTAGGTAGTACTACCAAACCTTATGAAGTAATTTCAGAGAGCTCAGGAATCTTTCCCCTGTTTCCTTCAATAACTGAATAGCAAATGCAGAAGTATCAGACAACAAAGCTGTGACTAGCTGTCAAAGCAGCCATAAAGCTAGCCATCTCTATAACATTACCTTAGGGCAGTGTCAAATGGGAAAGCACAAGACACTAGACATAAGGACAAGGACAACTGGTACTGCTGGTTATACAGCATTTAAAACAGCACTGTGTGCTCTTTGCATCATTCGTTGGTCAAATATTGCATACTGCATAAATGATATATGCACCTATATTTGCTATAGAAACCAGTATTCCTGTTACTACTACATAATAAAATTGAGGCATGTACACACTGCCTTCTAATTTTGATTTGCAAACAGATGGTAGATAGCTGAAAAATCGGAGGAAATTCTTTTCTGAAGTTAAAATAAAGCTAATTCAAAATACTAAGTGTGTGAATAAGTAACAAAAATCATGTAGTAACTGTGGAGATGATGGTTTATTTGAAGAGTGGGGGAGGGAAGAGAAAGCTAGAAGGAAGCAAAAACACAATTTGGCCTAAAATTGAATTTCTCTGATAAGGCATTTCAGAAGCGGCTTGTCTTATTCACTCAGCAGCAAAATAATCATATGCGCTTTAATAATCTTTATTTTACAGGAGTATGTTGCCAGGGTAACGGGATGTAAGCAGGGGAACAGCACCTTGCAGATCACAAAGGCAAATCTGTGGAAAGAAATTTCACTGAGTTTCTCTTTTCCTTACCAGTGTAATAATGACTCTTATTTTTCCTGCAATATTTAATAATCTCACATAAACAGTCTTTTCCCTTTCCCTTCTCTGTATCTGTTTAAACATGGGCAATAACATAAATCTGGAACTGTCAAGCTCAGTGGGTTAAGCAAAAAAAACAGATGTTATATCTTTAGCATTTTTATGTAATTACTTTTTATTATTGTTTTACTCCATCTCCATCCCTCCCAATCTTACTGTTATTTCCTTCTCTTCTGCAAACCAATCTGATGATAGTGTGCCAAGCAGGGCGGGCTTGAGGTGGGAGTTGGTATTAATATTTGGCTACATTAATCAAAAATTTTTATTAGCTAAGCTTGGCTGCATGAAGATTTTAAAGAGGCAGAAATTGCAACTTAAAACATCTATCTTTTCGTAAGGAGGTATATTGAATTATAGCAAATAGAGTGACAAGCATTCAGGCCAAAAACTGCAAAAATAATGTTTTCATTACATTTGCGCACATACAAACATACGTACACATACATACATACATAAGAGAGGATTGAAGAAGGAAAGGAAGCAATGTTCGATTCCTTCAGCTTTTCACTGGGCACTGGAACCTCAGTTTGTTCTAGGAAATTGGCTGGTTGAATTTATGGCTCAAACAAAATGAAAGTTGCCAATGCCTTTCAAAAGAAATAGAAAACTAGCCATAAGAATGTGACTGCTGATCATTTGATTGGATCAGATTTATGACAAAGCTATGGCTTATAAATGTTTGCCTGTCATTTCCTTGCCAAAAGCCATAGGCTGTGAAAGTGCATATAGAAACAAAGTAATATTAGGCTGTGAGTCTGGAAAAAAATTTTAAAGAGCCTTCATGAAATTAGATATGAAAATCTATATTCAAATCATGATTAAAGGTTTGACTTCTGCCAAGAATTTTAAGTTAATGCTCTTAATTTTAACATGCTCACTGTGAACCCAAGTTATATAGCTCATACAGCTCTTTATCTAAGTCTATAAGATAATCAGCAACCAAAAACAGGTGCTGAGAAGCCATTTCTGGATGGATATCATTATACATTATGTTCCTTCTGGGTTTTGGTGAAATTTATTGAAGTGTAGTTTTCATTATTTTTATTCCTAGACATTATTCTTTCATCTTAGATAACCCTGCGCAAATACTTAAAATTTTCAAGCTAACTAAACTGATCTTAAAACAGGTAATGGTGAAAGAAAAAGTAAAATATTAAAAGGCCAAAGACTCATTAAAATGGCAAATTGTAAAGAAAACATTCCATAGTGGTATGGATATTGTATCTCAGATGTGCAGAAAAATGGAAGGTTACATTTGAAATAGTAAGATTTCTGATGTTCCAGAAATCATTTTAAACCCAAATGCTACAGGAGCCAAAGCTTGATTATCTTCAAGCATCATTTAATGTTCTTGAGAAAAATTTTAAACTCAACAGAGTCCATTTAAAATTTTACTCTATATTAAAAACCTGTTGGTTTAAACTCAGCTCGTGATTATTCATTCTACATAGAGTCAATTTATTGGGGGAGTTTTTATAGAGCCAATATTTACTTTGATAAAAAATATCTATTGACCTCTATAATGTCAATTATTTCTTAAGAGCTTGTAAGTTCCCTTAGATAAATGTAGCCAAAAGGGAGGACATTTGTCTATCCTTGGGCTCCTGTTTATATCTTAGATTCAATGTTCAGTGGAAGTATGGTTAACAACTTGGAGCACAGAATCTCATGTCTGTTTTCTTGGAATTTGAGCCATTGTTTGTTCTTGATACATAAAATCACCAGTAACTCTACATTTTTAATTGTTTTGAAGATGAGCATATGGTTGGCAAATGAAAGCATGATGGTAGGTAAACACTGTTAATTTAGTAATCTTACTTCAGCTATCATAATTTTCAAATCAGCTGCTAGTATTTGCTGTTTCTTATTTGATGAAAAAGAATTATTTTTCCTTGCCACCTAAATTTCATGTAGTTTGGAATTCTGTGTAACAAGATCTTAAAATGGGACTATCCCTGTTTGTTTTAGCTGAGTCTTAAGAAAAGATGTGAAAGTAAGATACGGCACCACCCTCCAGTTTTTATGTGAAGAGAAAGGAGAAAGCCAATTATGTGATTCTTAAGCCACTTAACCATGTCATGGATATAAAAGAATTGGGAGGCTGAAAATTAAGAAATGGAGGATTTTCAGAGAGAGCTAGTGTATTGAGTGTCCCATCATGCCTGCAAGGAGAAGGAGTAAAGATGCATCTCCTTTCATCTGAATCCAAGAGAGAAGCTTTGTGGAGATAACCTGGAAAGCTAAATAACTGACCCCTGCATATTCAGAACTGCTATCTGACTAATGCCTGAAAAATCTAGATCCTGGTATTGATTTTTCAGCTGCTTTAAAAGTGAAGTGATGAAGAGGTAGCTATATTAAGTAAACTACATTTTCAGTGTTTTTTTGGAGCAAATGTTGCTGAAGTATATGTCATGGATCGGAGGTTGGCCATATGCACAAGAGAGATGATCCAGCGTTGTCTTAGATCCGTAGAACATCTGGAGGAGCCCAGAGATTCCAGTAAGTGAAGTGAACTGCCCATTTTGGCAGTAACAGTAAGCAGAAAGAGAGCTTCACCCAAGTCAAGAGATCTACAAGTAAGAGTCATACATCCTCTTTACCACTCCAAGTGTACAGGCTATGGCAAGACTGAACTGGGAAGGAAAAGTAGCTATAACATTGAAATTTAAAGTTTTTATTACCAGACTAGAATAGATGTATTAATTGTTACATATTTTGTAATACCTGTAAATAACAGAAACATGAAATCTGCCCTAAATTTTATGCATGGGCATGGGAAATCCCATAGAATAAATTATCATACTGAAAGGCAACAATAACTTTTTTATTATTACACTTGTTCAATTTATGACTGTGTGTGTGTGTGTGTGTGTGGCAAAAAAGAATAAAAGAGCTGAATTATTGGGACTTCCTTGGTGGTCCAGTGGCTAAAACCCTGCGTTCCCAATGCAGGGAGCCTGAGTTCAATCCCTGGTTAGGAAACTAGATCCCACATGCTGCAACTAAGAGTCTACATGCTGCAACTAAAGATTCCCCGCAGGTCACAATGAAAAGATCTTGCATGCCTTGACAAAGATCTGGCACAGCCAAATAAATAAATATTAGACAAGAATAAGAAGAGTTGCAGGTGGGAAATGCATTACACGTTTCTTTTAATCTCTAGCTTATTACGTCTATCTTGGCAGACAGTATGTCTACCCAATCTACTGAGCCCTATCCATACCTCAGAGAGAAGGTAGTAAAGCCAGGCAAAAAAAAAGAATAGTAGACTGGCAGTTTTTGATAGATTGTTTTATCCATGTGATTTTATCTCTTTTCCAAAACCTCTCTTATAGCCTTTCTCAATTTAAAATTTTGCTACATCTTTCTTTGTCTAGAACTTAGGAAGGGGTATTAAAAATCAAGGGGCCTTGAATAACCAGCAAACTATATTATATATTACTAAACACCAGAAAGTTAATGGTAGTACTTTTAGAAGGACAAGATCAAATTCTTAATTCAGTATATGGATTAAATAAAAACTAGATGTTGTAAGTGAATGCAATGTTTTCTAAAGGCTCTAAATAATCTTTAATAAATTTTAAATACATAGGAAAAATCTCTAAAACATTATCCAAATACATATATGCCATTTTCATTACTGCTTCCAGTTTAGTTTCCTGGGGATCCCTTGGCCTCTGAGTTTTGCTGGGCTTGATTAGGCTGTAGCTGTACTTGTGCCTTTTATTTAATAGTCAAATGTTAGAAAAAGTAAAATAAAGTGGGAAATTCATAGAACTCTTCTGAGGGCATTTGGTTGGAAAACTGGAAGCTGATGCTGATGATGTACAGATGACAAAGGAGAGATGATGTGAATATCATAAATTAGGTCTCATCAGGCCCCCTAGACATGAAACTATAGTGCTCTCTACAAAAGCTACTTTCTCTCTTGACCTTAACAGAAATTATGTATCTCAATTCAGACAAAGAAATCAACTTATTTTCTAATCTGTCTCTCCCTCTCAATCAATTTCTAAATATGTTTAATCCCAATGCTCTTAAATTATTTAATAATTCTTATTAGTTGAATGAGATTTTGTTCATCATTTGCAAAGTGTTTGTTACAAACTATGCTAATGTCAATGTTTTTTTCCTCTGAAGTTCACATGTTGTATACAAATACATACAAACATGTGTACATACAAACATGTGTACTAAAAATAATACAGATACTACTAAAAATTGTTACTGAAACATGTAATTAGGAAAATTGACTCTTTATTAAGCATGTCTAATTGTGCTTATAATTTTATCACAGTGAAGCACACTGAAATGATGTCTGACCAGTTCAAGTCTTGACTCAGCCAACTTGATAGTTTTGAGACTTTAGGGGAGGTCAAAAGTGTTTTCTGTCTCTCACCTGTATTATGAGAATAGTACTTCTTACCCTGCTTAAATGACAGAGTTATTGAAAAGATCAAGATTCAAAAATATATAAAGGGTAATGTGTATCTAAATAATATATTAATAGCTATCTTTTTACATATTTTATTCCTTTCCATTATATGATTTAGTCATATTCATGATTTTTTTCATTATTATGATATTAAATGCACAAAAGTATCGAATCGTGCTTCCTCCTTTCCACTGCTAAGAACTGAGTGAAGATAAAGTATATTTTCAGTCAACCAGAAGATTTATCATGTCCCACAGTTAAAGGCAAGTTTTAAATTTGAAGGAAAACAGGAATTTCAGTAGTTTTCATTCACTCAAAAAAAAAAAAATGGAGTCAAAACTTTAGAAAGGAACATAGCAAGGAACAAGTCTTATCATAAGAATGCTGAAAAAAACTATAAAGAGCTTTCCTGAACATTCTATTTAAACATCTAAGCCTGCATTTTGACTTTTGGATAACAAATCTCACTATCTTTGTATCTTCTTTTCCTCTTAGCTTGTTTAGGGGCTATTGCTAAACTTGAAACAACAATTTTTAGAAATAGTATAGTATCATTGACCCTGAGAATCCCTCCCTCCTTCCCTCGCATCTATACTCTTTTAATCACAAGTGGTTAGACAAATTTGAGTAATCTGATGTTAGAAAATTGATGGACAAGTTATTATCTTGGTTATAGTTTTAGGCCAGTATAATGTGTGGTAACCAAATGTGCTAACCTTTCCAAATAGGAATGCACCAGAAACATTAGCCAAAAACCAGGGATAGGTGACTTCTTGAGACAACCATAAGCACTTGTCCAGTTTCCAGTTTTAAGAATCATAAATCAAGAACTTCTGATGAGAAGATGGAAAACAAGAACCTTCTAACATCTATGCTTTGTTCATAAACAAAATTTTTAAAATAAAACCATTGCATACTTTTATTCCTTTAGAGAAAATCCTATTTATAATGTTTCTTCTCTCATCAAAGAATAGTATAGGCTTATAGGACATTTTCCCCTCACAAATTAGTTTAAGGCATGTATATACAAGTCAATTAAGAAGACCTGATAATTCTTTTTCAGATTTTAAAAACTATTTTGTCATTCATATTAATTAACACTTTATTGTGTCTTTTATATGAATGATATAGAAAACATTTCCAAATGGTAGGAAAAATATGTTCCGTGAAATCCAAGAACTTGCAAGTTAGGAATTTATTTCTATGCTACATTCAAATAAGAGAAATTTCCTTTGTTTCCTCTCCTCAGTCTGAATTCATATTTCTCTAACTTTGATCTCTTTTGTATTATGGACAAGGGAAAAGCAAATTTTTATTTTATTGTTAAAATGGTTACTTTAACCATTATGATATGAACCATCTATTATTTTATAGATGGTTAACTGAGACACAAGTAAGATTGTAATTGTATGTCTGGGTTGCAATTCAAATCTTTTGATTCTCATTAGACTGGCTACATACACTGGTATTAACTGTGGGCTTTTTGTGGCTGTTGTGTTTGAAATGGTTGCTGACCTCTTTTTGTAGTTACAGGGTGGATCTTGGCATGACCTACTTCAATATAATTCTTATTAGTAACTCCACTGAGGTGTTAAATGATAAATCCTTTCAGTTTTTTTCTTTGGGTAATCCTAACTCAACCATATTATGAAAATAGAAATAGCTCTCTAAGGAAGCAGGAGGGGTGTATGTCTGTGTGTGTGTGTGTGTGTGTGTGTGCGTGTGTCTTTAGTCCTGAAGACCAGATACTTTGGGCTTGCTTTTGTCTCTAGGAATGTTATTTAAAGATGTTCTTGACATTTTCCTTGTAATGCAAGGATTTGTAAAAATACTTTTTCATTTCAGGGCATGAATATAACATGCAAATATCACAAGTCTTAAATGATCCAATTTCTTACTCTTAAAGCAGAGTGGCTACACATCTTTATCCCACCATAAAGTATCACGATGAGGGTGACGTACTCCAGTTGTGATAAATCACGTCAGAAAGAAACTAGCTTGTCTTTAAACTCTAAGTGTCAGTTCAGTTCAGCCGCTCAGTCATGTCCAACTCTTTGTGACCCCATGAAGTGCAGAACACCAGGCCTCCCTGTCCATCACCAACTGCTGGAGTCTACTCAAACCCATGTCCATTGAGTCAGTGATGTTATCCAACCCATCTCATCCTCTGTCGTCCCCTTCTCCTCCTGTCCTCAATCTTTCCCAGCATCAGGGTCTTTTCAAATGAGTCAGCTTTTCACATGAGGTGGCCAAAGTATTGGAGTTTTACCTTTAGCATCAGTCCTTCCAATGAACATCCAGGACTGATAAAATTTACACCTAAATTCTGAGACAGTGGGAATCATCTGCAAATATTGTCAGTGATCAGCTAACAAGTTCTTCATTAAAGCAAAGATAACTTTTTCTCTTGACCAATTATGGACCTCCAAACCTAGATCAAGAAACACCTGGAGTAACAGGCCAGTTGGCCTAGGAGTACAGAATGAAGCAGGGCAAAGGCTAATAGAGTTCTGCCAAGAGAATACACTGGTCATAGCAAACACCCTCTTCCAACAACACAAGAGAAGACTCTACACATGGACATCACCAGATGGTCAACACCGAAATCAGACTGATTATATTCTTTGCAGCCAAAGATGGAGAAGCTCTATATAGTCAGCAAAAAAAAAAAAAAAAAAGACTGGGACCTGACTGTGGATCAGATCATGAACTCCTTATTGCCAAATTCAGACTTATATTGAAGAAAATAGAGAAAACCGCTGGACCATTCAGGTATGACCTAAATCAAATCCCTTGTGACTATACAGTGGAAGTGAGAAATAGATTTAAGGGATTAGAGCTGATAGACAGAGTGCCTGATGAACTATGGATAGAAGTTTGGGACATTATACAGGAGACAGGAATCAAGACCATCCCCAAGAAAAAGGAATACAAAAAAGCAAAATGGCTGTCTGAGGAGGCTTTACAAATAGTTGTGAAAAGAGAAAAGCAAAAAGCAAAGGAGAAAAGGAAAGATATATCCATTTGAATGCAGAATTCCAAAGAATAGCAAGGAGAAATAAGAAAGACTTCCTCAGCAATCAGTGCAAAGAAACAGAGGAAAACAATATAATGAGAAAGACTAGAGTGCTCTTCGAGAAAATTAGAGATACCAAGGGAATATTTCATGCAAAGATGAGCTCAATAAAGGACAGAAATGGTATGCACCTAACAGAATCAGAAGATTTTAAGAAATGGCAAGAATACACAGAAGAACTGTGCAAAAAAGATCTTCATGACCCAGATAATCACAATCATGTGATCACTCACACTCACCTACAGCCAGGCATCCTAGAATGTGAAGTCAAGTGGGCCTTAGAAAGCATCACTATGAACAAAGCTAGTGGAGGTGATGGAATTCTGGTTGACTATTTCAAATCCTGAAAGATGATGCTGTAAAAGTGCTGCACTCAACATGCCAGCAAATTTGGAAAATTCAGCAGTGGCCACAGGATCAGAAAAGGTCAGTGTTCATTCCAATCCAAAGAAAGGCAATGCCATAGAATGCTCAAACTACTGCACAATTGCACTCATCTCACATGCTAGTAAAGTAATGCTCAATATTCTCCAAGCCAGGCCTCAGCAATATGTGAACCGTGAACTTCTAGATGTTCAAGCTGGTTTTAGAAAAGGCAGAGGAACCAGAGACCAAATTGCCAACACCCAGTGGATCATGGAAAAAGCAAGAGAGTTCCAGGAAAACATCTATTTTTGCTTTATTGACTATGCCAAAGCATTTGACTGTGTGGATCACAATAAACTGTAGAAAATTCTGAAAGAGATGGGAATACCAGACCACCTGACCTGCCTCTTGAGAAACCTTTATGCAGGTCAGGAAGCAACAGTTAGAACTGGGACAACAGACTGGTTCCAAATAGGAAAAGGAGTCCGTCAAGGCTGTATATCGTCACCCTGTTTATTTAACTTATATGCAGAGTACATCATGAAAAATGCTGGGCTGGAGGATGCACAACCTGGAATCAAGATTGCTGGGAGAGATATCAATAACCTCAGATATGCAAATGACACTACCCTTATGGCAGAAAGTGAGGAAGAACTAAAGAACCTCTTAATGAAAGTGAAAGAGGAGAGTGAAAAAGTTGGCTTAAAGCTCAACATTCAGAAAACTAAGATCATGGCATCCGGTCCCATCACTTCATGGCAAATAAATGGGAAGACAGTGGAAAGAGTGTCTGACTTCATTTTTGGAGTCTCCAGAATCACTGCAGATGGTGATTGCAGCCATGAAATTAAAAGATGCTTACTCCTTGGAAGGAAAGTTATAGCCAACCTAGACAGCATTTTAAAAAGCAGAGACATTACTTTGTCAACAAAGATCCATCTAGTCAAGGCTATGGTTGTTCCAGTAGTCATGTATTGATGTGAGAGTGGACTGTAAAGAAAGTTGAGTGCTGAAGAATTGATGCTTTTGAACTGCGGTGTTGGAGAAGACTTTTGAGAGTCCCTTGGACTGCAAGGAGATTCAACCAGTCCATCCTAAAGGAGATCACTGGAATGACTAGGTGTTCACTGGAATGACTGATGCTGAAGCTGAAACTCCAATACTTTGGCCACCTGTTACGAAGAGCTGACTCACTGGAAAAGACCCTGATGCTGGGAAAAATTGAGGGCGGGAGGAGAAGGGGAGGATAGAGGATGAGATGGTTGGGTGGCATCACCGACTGACTCAATGGACCTGGGTTTGGGTAGACTCTGGGAGTTGGTGTTGGACAGGGAGGCCTGTTGTGCTGTGGTTCATGGGGTCACAAAGAGTCAGACACGACTGAGCGACTGAACTGAACTGAACTGAACTGAAACCTAGATCACTGTAGCTGATAAAGAGTGTAGAAAAGGAAATTTCACAAGGGAAATGGATTCTCATCATTATAACCAAGTATTTGTTATTGACTACCTTCTCTCCTCTTCTTCTCCACCTCCCCATTTCCCTGTTGCTGCTGCTGCTGCTGCTAAGTCGCTTCAGTCATGTCTGACTCTGTGCAACCCCATAGACAGCAGCTCACCAGGCTCCCCTGTCCCTGGGATTCTCCAGGCAAGAACACTGGAGTGGGTTGCCATTTCCTTCTCCAATGCAAGAAAGTGAAAAGTGAAAGTGAAGTCTCTCAGTCGTGTCTGACCCTCAGTGACCCCATGGACTGCAGCCTTCCAGGCGCTTCTGTCCATGGGATTTTCCAGGCAAGAGTACTGGAGTGGGGTGCCATTGCCTTCTCCTACTGCTGCTAAGTCGCATCAGTCATGTCCAACTCTGTGCGAACCCGTAGACAGCAGTTCTCCGTGTACATCTTTCCATTTCAGGAGAAGTGAACATTTTTATGATTTTTTATCTTATTAAGCTCCACTCTCTCTTAAGTGAATAATGGTTGACAACCTAGTTTAACTAATGTAGTCTTATGTCCAGAGGCTCTTTAGCTATCATGCCTAGTGAGGATCTGCTTCTTTTCTCTCTTTTTCTCTTTTTAAAATCTTCTTTCACTGGGAAAGAACTAACTTGTAATGTACTTTAATTTTCACAAGGAGAGTAAAATACTTTTAAATAAAGTTGTCTTTATTTAAATCATCATATTTTCAACAGCTTAAATTAGATGATGTATTTTTTTCCCTGGCATGGTAACCTAGATTCTCCTGTCTTTTGAAACGGAAACTGTCCTAACCCCATAACCTCAACATCACTGTGAATAAAACTCTTTCTAACTATGACTGTGTTGTATGCACATTAGCATTGCTAATCAGCTTGCTGCTGCTGCTGCTAAGTCGCGTCAGTTGTGTCCGACTCTGTGCGACCCCATAGACGGCAGCCCACCAGACTCCCCCGTCCCTGGGACTCTCCAGGCAAGAACACTGGAGTGGGTTGCCATTTCCTTCTCCAATGCATGAAAGTGAAAAGTGAAAGTGAAGTTCAGCTTACTGCAGTGGAATTGTATCTTCATTACTGATGTTCATAGAATGTCCATTGATATAACTGCAGCTCTGTTCCAGTGCTTGGATGCTAGTGTATTTCAAACCACAAGTCAGAAATTCATAGGGCAAACCACAGTATATGTAAAAATTGTAAGCCATCTATAACTCTAAGTCACTAGCTGGAGTTTCCATACAGTTTTATTTATCCTAAATGTTCATAGTTCCTAATGTTATATTACACTGGATCTTTAGCTTAAAAATTAAATTTAAATGATGAGTTGATCTCATTTGTTTTCACTGTATTTTTGTTTCTTCTCTGATTGATAGGCAATCATCTCTTCTGGGGAAAGATTTCTTAATCTGTGTTAAAGAATAGCTGATGATTTCTGAAAATCACTTTCAAAAATCCTGTGTAACATCATCATGATTGACAACAAATGAATATTTATTAATGTCCATTGAATTCTTGACATTCTACTAAGTTTTGCAGAGATTTTACTGAAGATAAACAGTGATATTAACATTCAGGGTTGAGCAAATTGTAAAGGGGAAAAGATTTATGTGAACACATAGAAGTTTGAAGAAAATTATTACATAATTAGAATGTATATCTTAGAAAGTATATGGTATATCCCTCACACATACAAACATGGAATATGATGAAAGAGGGATGTATGGAATAATTTCTATATTTACTTTTGGAAACTAAAACAAAGCTTTAGGTAAAATCTTTCTCAAGTTAATGAGATACCAAGAATAAAGCATAATATAATAGGACCAAATGATACAACCATATGACACATTTGACACAGCCTTATTTAGTGGAAAGTATAGTTGAGTATAACTGTTGAAAGAAGAGTTTAAGATGTTAAAAAACAATAAAAATAAGATATTTGCAAGTCCATTGGCAGTAAAATGGAATGGCAAGAGTTTCATATTAAAAAGATGACTGGCAATTTTACATGAGGCAAAAAGAAAGGAGAAAGAAGTCAAAGAGTGGATTACCATGACTACTGTAGTAATCAAAGTGAGAAAATTATACTAAATGAAGTCCATAAAACAAATTAACAATTTTTAATGAGGGATTTGAGAAATAAAAGTTAGATTAAAACAATTAATGAAAGAAAGGAATACTGATAAAAATAATCATTCATTCATTTAATCTCTTACTGACACATTTATTTGCACTGCTCTCTGCCAGCCACTGTGCTTGGGAGTATGTGAAGAATAAAAAGATTTATAACAGAATTCCTGGACTGGCAACCTAGTATTAAGTTGAAAATTCTCCCACTAGCGAACATGAAGAAGTGGTAGCCAAACTACAACAAATATCATTTTGAGTCTATAGCTGTGCTTGTCAGAAAGAAGAATCCTCAAGACCTAAAAATGGAGTTTACAAAATAGAGTGGCAAGTTTGAGTAGTAACATGGGCTACCATGGGAATGGTTTAGGAGTGGGGGGAATGTCCTGGCCCACGGATATTGGTTTAATAGTCAGCCAAGTTTGGCAACCCTAGGGCCTTTTTTTTTTTTTTTTTCAACCTAGGACTTTTATCAGAGAATAGAATTTTTTTTGTTTTTCCTAATCTGCTCTCCTGTGTAGGCAGCCACAAGCTTTTTTTCCTCAATGTGGACATGTCTAAATGAATTTAAAAGCTTCCCTGAGAATTTCTAACCAATAGTCATACCATTTTTTAGATTTGAGTTCTAAATTTACACTCCTTACCATCCATATGTTGAAAAATCAACATAAAATTAGTAATCAAACATAAATACTCCCTAGGTGCCTTACAAGAAACTTAGATAAAAGGTATTCTAGAAAGAAATAACTTCCACCCAGGCTACACTGTATTTCCTCAGAGAATGCACTACTCAACACTTTCCAAAAGTTATAAAATGTGCAAAGATATATCCATTATGAGTAAGAGTCAGTAGACCCAATTATACACTAGGATTAATCTCTGTTAACTTCAGGTAATTCAATGGAGAATATAAATTAAAAAAGAACAAAATATTTTCAACAGAATACCAAAATATTAAAGTATAATATTTAAAGATGAAAAAAATTGGCCAGTGAAGAAAGAATTGACAACTGGAAGATAGAGCTGAGAAAATTACCCTGAAAGGAGTACAGAATTATAAAGATAGAAACAATGAAGTGAAGATTCATTGACATGGCAAATAAAATGAGAAGGTCCAACATAATAGGAGTTCCAGGTAGAGACCATGGAAGAAGAAATTATATTTGATCATGAAGTTATGAGAGTTTTCCCAACAGTTTTGCAAACAGCTAAATTTCTGTAATAAGATTTAAAATTTTTATTTATTTATTATTTATGGCTGTGTTTGGTCTGTGTTGCTGCACAGTCTTTGCTCTAGTTGAGGCAAATGCGGGCTACTCGTGGTGGATGGACTTATTGTGATAGCTTCTGTTGTTGCTGAGCACAGGCTCTAGGGTGTGCGGGTTTCAGTAGCTGCAACATGTGGGCTCCCTAGTTGTGATTCCCAGGCTCTGGAGCACATGCTCAATAGTGGCAGCACATGGGCTTAGTTGCACCTCAGTTATGGAATCTTCCTAGATCAGGGATCAAACCCATGTTTTCTGCATTGTCAGACAGGCTCTTTACCACTGAACCAGGGAAGCCCTATGAAAATTTTTTAAACTTTAAATATCTAGAATAGTTTCTTTTTTCCTGACTGACCCATCACTGATACATAATCTCATCTAGGCTATTATTTAAGAATGAGAGCATAATAAATAAATTTTCAAAACAAATAGGTAAAAGTGTTTATATACTTATAGACTATGAAAAAAAATAGTAAAGTGTACTTCATATAACAGTAGAATGATCCTTGAAGAAAGAATGGCATTATTCTGAGTAAAAAATAAAAAAAAACTCAAAAGGTCATATAAAGTGTGATTCCATTTGTGCATCTTGAAAATGATAAAACCATAGTCAAGGAAAGCATATTCATGATTGTCAGAATTTAAGGCTGGGCAGAGAGGACTGGGGTGACTCTAAAAGAATAGCATGAGAGAGAACTTTATGATGATGGAACATTCTATATCTTGATTGCAGTCATGGTTACATGAATCTACATATGTAATAAAATGACACAGAAGTATACACAGATAAAACAATGTAAATCTCCTGTGTTTGCAGTTTGCTAGAGTTATTTATGAGGTAACATTGATGGATACTGTATAAAGGGTACATGGGACCTCCCTGTATTATCACTACAACTTCTTTTTAATCTATAATTATTTCAAAATTAAAAGTTCTCTAAAAAGGAAAAATAAAAGTAGGACTGGAACACTGAATACTAAAAATACTGAATAATTAATAATTTTAAGGATCCCTTAAGAGTCTTATATTTCTTGTATTATTTGAGAGGAAGAGCTATTGATCAATTTTGGTTTTCATCAGTTTTTTATAGTAAAAGCTTAGGTATCTCCATTAAAAATATAAAACTGTAATTAATGTGTGATTTCCAAACCAGTATCAGCTCAGTCACTCAGTCGTGTCTGACTCTGTGACCCCATGGACTACAGCACTCTAGGCTTCCCACCAATTTCTGGAGCCTCTCAAACTCATATCCATCAAGTCAGTGATGCCATCCAACTATCTCATCCTCTGTCATCCCCTTCTCCTCCTGCCTTCAGTCTTTCCCAGCATCAGGGTCTTTTCCAATGAGTCAGCTCCCAAAGTCAGGTTCCCAAAGTGTTAGAGCTTCAGCTTCAGCATCAGTCCTTCCAATGAATATTCAGGACTGACTTCCTTTAGGATTGTCTGGTTTGATTTTTCAGCCCAGAGGACTCTCAAGAGTCTTCTCCAGGACCACAGTTCAAAAGCATCAATTCTTCAGCACTCAGCTTTCTTTATGGTCCAACTCTCACATCCATACATGACTACTGGAAAAACCATAGCCTTGACTAGATGGACCTTTGTCATAAAAGTAATGTCTCTGCTTTTTAACATGCTGTCTAGGTTACCGGTCATAGCTTTTCTTCCAAGGAGCAAGCATCTTTTAATTTCATGACTGCAGTCACCATCTGCAGTGATTTTGGAGACCAAGAGAATAAAGTCTATCACTGTCTCCATTGTTTCCCCATCTATTTGCCATGAAGTGATGGGAACAGATACCAAGAGCTTAGTTTTCTGAATGCTGAGTTTTAAGCCAGCTTTTTCACTCTTCTCTTTCACTTTCATAAAAAGGCTCTTTAGTTCCTCTTCACTTTCTGCCAAAAGGGTGGTATCATCTGCATATCTGAGGTTATTGATATTTCTCCTGGCAACCTTGATTCCAGCTTGTGCTTCATCCAGCCCAGCAATTCACATGATGTACATAAATAAACAGGGTGACAATATACAGCCTTGACATACTCCTTTCCCAGTCTGAAACCAGTCTGTTGTTCCATGTCCAGTTCTAACTGTTGCTTCTTGACCTGCATACAGGTTTCTCAGGAAGCATGTAAGGTAGTCTGGCATTCCCATCTCTTTAAGAATTTTCCTGTGATCTACACAGTCAAAGGCTTTGGCATAGTCAATAAAGCAAAAATAGATGTTTTTCTGGAACTCTCTTACTTTTTCAATGATCCAGCAGATTTGGCAATTTGATCTCTGGTTCCTCTGTCTTTTCTAAATCCAGCTTGAACATCTGGAAGTTCTCAGTTCAAGTGCTGTTGAAGCCTCTCTTGGAGAATTTTCAGCATTACTTTGCTAGCGTGTAAGATGAGTGCAATTGTGTGGTAGTTTGAACATTCTTTGGCATTGCCTTTCTTTGGGATTGGAGTGAAAACTGACCTTTTCTGATCCTGTGGCCACTGCTAAGTTTTCCAAATTTGTTGGCCTATTGAGTGCAGTACTTTTATGACATGATCTTTTAGGATTTGAAATAGCTCAGCTGGAATTCAATCACCTCCACTAACTTTGTTCTTAGTGATACTCCTAAGGTCCACTTGACTTCACACTCCAGGATGTCTGGCTCTAGGTGAGTGATCACATCATCGTGGTTATCTGGGTCATGGATATCTTTTTTGTATAGTTCTTCTGTGTATTCTTGCCACCTCTTCTTAATATCTTCTGCTTCTGTTAGGTCCAGTTCTTTTAGAACAATATTAAAATGCAAAGGGATATGACACTGAAAGATGAACTCCAGACCAGTATAAAGAAAGGGAATAGAGCAGAGTAAAGAAAATTTAGGAGATGAATTTTATTTTTGGCAGTGTAGTTTAGTAGGTATTAGTATGTACTAATACCACCTTTCCATTAAAAACGCTGGATAAAAAAATTTTTAGACTTAATTCTTTCCATGAGTTAGTGGGAAAAAGAGGGAAATTCAAGCCTAAAAAGGAATGGAAAATAACCTAAATCAAGTAAGCAAAACACTGGAGCCAGCTTTCACCTTGAAGATATTTGCTAAATAGTGTTGGACCTTTGCCTTTTATGAGTTCCCAAGGGATCAAAATCCAAAAACTGTCCAAATGAATATCTTAGGGCTGGGACCCCAAAGAAACATAGAAGGGAACTAAGTAATTGGAATTAAATGTTGTTTCCTTTAATCTTCAGAAGGAAGAGTTGGATATTTAGGTCTTTAAGCTTAGGCTGTGATAAAGTAGGCTCAGAGGTAAAGAATATGCCTGCAAGTGGAAGACTTGAGTTCAGTCTCTGGGTCAGAAAGATCCCCTGGAAAAGAAAATGGCAACCTACTCCAATATTCTTGCCTAGAAAATCCCATGGATGGAGGAGCCTGGTGGGCTACAGTCTGTGGGGTCACAAAGAGTCAGACAAAACTGAGTGACTTCACTTTCACTTTCATGCATAAATGGATGTGGAATTACTAAAAGAATGATAATGTCAGGTTATACATACATACATATATATTTTTTGTTTGAGAAACTTAATTTCACATAATCTTTAAGGAAAAAGCTGTATTAGAGATAAAGACAAGATACTACATAAGTATAAAAATTTCACTACTAGAAAGATACATTTATAAATATATGTGATAAGACAGGCTAAAAATATCAATAAAATAACAATTGACAGAACTGTAGGAGAAATTGACAAATTCACCAACCTACTTTTAAGTATTTAACATGTATCTGTCAATTTTTTGCAAGATTCATCTTACATTAATAAATTGGTTGCTATAATTAACTACTCGTTAAAATTAAGAGCTAGACACACTTTTCCCATGTTTTATAGATATTCTTTATTTCCCTCATTATTTGTCAGGCCTCCCTGGTGTCTTAGTGGTAAAGAATCCCTCTGCCAATGCAGGGGACATGGCTTCAATCCCTGGTCTGGGAATATCCCACATCCACAGGGCAATTAAGGTTGTGAGTCACAACTACTGAGCCTGTGCTCTAGAGCCCGTGCTGTGCAACAAGAGAAGACACCGCAACTAGAGAGTAGTCCCCCCAACCACCACAACTAGAGAAAAGCCCACACAGCAACGAAGACCCAGCACAGCCAAAATTAATTAAATTAAAAAAAAAAACCTTTGTCAACAGAAGGCAGAAAAAGCCAACGAAGTTCTAAGAAAGAATAAGGTAAAAATATTAAGTACAAAATAAGATTATAGAAATACACTCAAATATTAGTTTTCAGAAATGTAAAATGTACTAATCTTATCAGATTAAAAACATGCTGTCAGGTTTTTATATACGGAATTTAGAAAGATGGTAACGATAACCCTGTATGCGAGACAGCAAAAGAGAAACAGATGTATAGACAGTCTTTTGGACTCTGTGGGAGAGGGAGAGGGTGGGATGATTTGGGAGAATGGCATTGAAACATGTATAATATCATATAAGAAAAGAATTGCCAGTCTAGGTTTGATGCAGGGTGCAGGATGCTCGGGGCTGGTGCACTGGGGTGACTCGGAGGGATGGTGTGGGGGAGGAGGTGGGAGGGAGGTTCAAGATTGGGAACACGTGTACTCCTGTGGTGATTCATGTTGATGTGTGGCAAAACCTATACAATCTTGTAAAGTAAAAATAATAATAATAAATTAATTTTTAAAATTTATCCCCATTTTACAAAAATTCATCTCTATTTTACAAAAATTCATCTCCATTTTACAAAAATTCATCTCCATTTTACTTATGAGAGACATACTTGACACATTAGGAAACAGAGATTAGAAGTAAAAAGTAAAAGAAATGCATGAGGCAAACACTAATAAAAAGAAAGTTAATATACTGATAGCAGATCCAATATTCTTTAAGGAAAAGGCTTTACTAGAAACAGCCTACTACAAACTATAAGATCAAAAATTCCAAAGGAAATATATAAGGAAAACTTGTATATATCTATTAACTATATACAGCAAAACTGACAGAATTGTAAGAATAAAATAACAAATCTGTACTTACAGTGGGAGATCTAATACCCTTCTCTAGATAATTGCTCAAACAGACAAATTATTAGTAAAGCTAAAAAAGACTTGAACAATTAACAATGCAATCATGTTAACAATTAACTAACAATTAATAATTATTCAATGTGCTAATGAATAGACTAGCACAGTGATTCCCATACTTACTGAATATATTTTTCAAATAAGTATATGATGTTAGTAAGAATTTACCACATATGAGGACACAAAGCAAGCCATAACAGAAGTTTAGTAAAATCAGTATTACACAAACTGTATTCTCAATGCAAAAAATTAGAAATCAAACCCAGCAAAATAATCTCAAACCTGTCTTAGCCTTGGAAATTTAAAAACACAGTTGTATGTCTTCTTTGGAGAAATGTCTATTTAGTTCTTTGGCCCATTTTTTGATTGGGTCATTTATTTTTCTGGAATTGAGCTGCATAAGCTGCTTGTATATTTTTGAGATTAGTTGTTTGTCAGTTGCTTCATTTGCTATTATTTTCTCCCATTCAGAAGGCTGTCTTTTCACCTTGCTTATAGTTTCCTTTGTTGTGCAGAAGCTTTTAATTTTAATTAGATCCCATTTGTTTATTTTTGCTTTTATTTCCAGTATTCTGGGAGGTGGATCATAGAGGATCCTGCTGTGATTTATGTCAGAGAGTGTTTTGCCTATGTTCTCCTCTAAGAGTTTTATAGTTTCT
>SJXQ01005270.1:0-18390 GCA_006408695.1 Aepyceros melampus
TGTACAATGTCACGAACCTCATTCCATAGTTCATCAGGCACTCTATCTATCAGATCTACTCCCTTAAATCTATTTCTCACTTTCACTGCATAATCATAAGGGATTTGATTTAGGTCATACCTGAATGGTCTAGTGGTTTTCACTACTTTCTTCAATTTAAGTCTGAATTTGGCAATAAGGACTTCATGATCTGAGCCACAGTCAGCTCCTGGTCTTGTTTTTGCTGACTGTATAGAGCTTCTCCATCTTTTGCTGCAGAGAATGTAATCAATCTGATTTTGGTGTTGACCGTCTGCTGATGTCCATATGTAGAGTCTTCTCTTGCGTTGTTGGAAGAAGGTGTTTGCTATGACCAGTGCATTTTCTTGGCAAAACTCTATTAGTCTTTGCCTTGCTTCATTCCATATTCCAAGGCCAAATTTTCCTGTTACTCCAGGTGTTTCTTGACTTCCTACTTTTGCATTCCATCCCCTATAATGAAAAGGACATCTTTTTTGTGTGTTAGTTCTAAAATGTCTTGTAGGTCTTCATAAAACCATTCAACTTCAGCTTCTTCAGTGTTACTGATTGGGGCATAGACTTGGATTACCATGATATTGAAGGACTTGCCTTGGAAACGAACAGAGATCATTCTGTCATTTATGAGATTGCATCCAAGTACTGCATTTTTGACTCTTTTGTTGACTATGATGGCTACTCCATTTCTTCTAAGGGATTCCTGCCCGCAGTAGTAGATATAATGGTCATCTGAGTTAAATTCACCCAATCCAGTCCATTTTAGTTCGCTGATTCCTAGAATGTCAACATTCACTCTTGCTATCTCCCGTTTTACCACTTCCAATTTGTCTTGATTCATAGACTTGATATTCCAGGCTCTTATCAATAGCAAGAGTTCCAAAGAATTGCAAGAAGGGATAAGAAAGACTTCCTCAGCAATCAATGCAAAGAAATAGAGGAAAAGAACAGAATGGGAAAGACTAGAGATCTCTTCAAGAAAATTAGAGTTACCAAGGGAACATTTCATGCAAAGATGGGCTTGATAAAGGACAGAAATGGTATGGACCTGACAGAAGTAGAGATATTAAGAGGTGGCAAGAATACACAGAAGAACTGTACAAAAAAGATCTTCACGACCAAGATAATCATGATGGTGTGATCACTCATCTAGAGCCAGACATCCTGGAATGTGAAGTGAAGTGGGCCTTAGAAAGCATCGCTACGAACAAAGCTAGTGGAGGTGATGGAATTCCAGTTGAGCTGTTTCAAATCCTGAAAGATGATGCTGTGAAAGTGTTACATTCAAAATGCCAACAAATTTGGAAAACTCAGCAGTGGCCACAGGACTGGAAAAGGTCAGTTTTCATTCCAATCCCAAAGAAAGGCAATGCCAAAGAATGCTCAAACTACTGCACAATTGCACTCATCTCACACACTAGTAAAGTAATGCTCAAAATTCTCCAAGCCAGGCTTCAGCAATACGTGAATTGTGAACTTCCAGATATTCAAGCTGGTTTTAGAAAAGGCAGAGGAACAGAGATCAAATTGCCAACATCCGCTGGATCATGGAAAAAGCCAGGGAGTTCCAGAAAAAGATCTATTTCTGCTTTATTGACTATGTGAAAGCCTTTGACTGTGTGGATCACAGTAAACTGTGGAAGATTCTGAAAGAAATGGGAATACCAGACCACCTGACCTGCCTCTTGAGAAATCTGTATGCAGGTCAGGAAGCATCAATTAGAACTGGACATGGAACAACAGACTGGTTCCAAATAGGAAAAGGAGTACGTCAAGGCTGTATATTGTCACCCTCCTTATTTAACGTCTATGCAGAGTATAACACAAGAAACACTGGGCTGGAAGAAGCACAAGCTGGAATCAAGATTGCCGGGAGAAATATCAATAGCCTCAGATACGCAGATGACACCACCCTTATGGCAGAAAGTGAAGAGGAACTCAAAAGCCTCTTGATGAAAGTGAAAGAGGAGAGTGAAAAAGTTGGCTTAAAGCTCAACATTCAGAAAACGAAGATCATGGCATCTGGTCCCATCACTTCATGGAAAATAGATGGCAAAACAGTGGAAACAGTGTCAGACTTGATTTTGGGGGCTCCAAATTCACAGCAGATGGTGACTGCAGCCATGAAATTAAAAGACGCTTACTCCTTGGAAGAAAAGTTATGACCAACCTAGGTAGCATATTCAAAAGTAGAGACATTACTTTGCCAACAAATGTCCGTCTAGTCAAGGATAAGTTTTTCCTGTGGTCATGTGTGGATGTGAGAGTTGGACTATGAAGAAGCCTGAGTGCTGAAGAATTGGTGCTTTTGAACTGTGATGCTTTTGAACTGAGGAGAAGACTCTTGAGAGTCCCTTGGACTGCAAGGAGATCCAGCCAGTCCATTCTAAAGGAGATCAGCCCTGGGTGTTCTTTAGAAGGAATGATGCTAAAGCTGAAACTCCAGTACTTTGTCCATGTCATGCGAAGAGTTGACTCATTGGAAAAGACTGATGCTGGGAGGGATTGGGGGCAGGAGGAAAAGGGGACAATAGAGGATGAGATGGCTGGATGGCATCACTGACTCGATGGACGTGAGTCTGAGTGAACTCCAGGAGTTGGTGATGGACAGGGAGGCCTGGCGTGCTGTGATTCATGGAGTCGCAAAGAGTCGGACATGACAGAGTGACTGAACTCAACTGATCTGAGGCCTCCCTGTCCATCATCAACTCCCTGAGTTCACCTAAACTCATGTGCATCGAGTTGGTGATGCCATCCAGCCATCTCAATGTAGTATCCTGATTGGAATCCTGAAACAGAAAATAATGTTATGAAAAAAATTATGGAAATCTGAATAAAATATGGTCTTTATTTCAGTATTTTGTAACAAATGGACCATATTAATGTAATATGTTAATAATGTATACTAGATGTAGGGAATACAGGAACTTATGAAACATCTTCACAGTTTTTCTATAAATCTGATACTGTTCTAAACTGAAAGTTTATTTTTTTAAAAATGGTAAATTTTAAGAATGAAGTTTTGCTTCCAATGGTTATTGAGTGGCTTGCAGCACACCAAATCTCTCCCTGAGTTAAAGTGAACGGTAATATTAAAATCTGTTTTAAGACAGGTGTTGAAACAACCATAATCTGAGGGGACAAAGTGCGGAGAAGTGGACATCACACAGAGAGGTGAACCCACATTCTATTATTGTTTTATCTTTTGGATCATTTTCTGAGCATCTAGAAATAGAATATGAATCAATCAATATAGGTAGAGCCTGGGGGGGAGGGGGTGGGAAGTGCTATGAACAGCTAGCTCCGTGTGTGGAGTATCAATAAGATTCAATAATTAGAGGCCCTGTGTTCAGACAGTTAGACTGAGGAATCCCTTTACATAAAAAATTAATATGAAAGAACCTTTGGATGGTGATGTGACAAAGCAGTGGCAACACAGCAAGCCCTTCTGGATGAAATTAAGGAAGAACCTGACAGTGTTCAAGTGGTAAGACTCCACCTGCCAGAGCAGGAGACCACAGAGATGTGGCTTCAATCCCTGAGTCGGGAAGATCCCCTGGAGGAGAAAATAGCAATACACATCAGTATTCTTGCCTGGAAAATTCCATGGACAGAGGAGCCTGCTGGGCTACAGCCTATAGGGTTGCAAAGAGTTGGACATGACTAAGTGACTGAGCACACATACACACTTTGAATTGAATGAGCTTAGAGTCATCCATTCAACAACTATTTATTCAGTGTTACAATTATGAGAATAATAATGAGCTAGCATTTTTGTTCATAAGTCATGTTTAACTTTTGGCATGTTTAACTGTAAGGCATCATGCTATGGAATTTATTTGTATTAAATCATTCTTCCCAAATTTAGTCCAGTGGGTTAGGTAATACTATCTTTTTAGATAAGGAAATTGAACCTGAGAAAAATAACTTGTTCTTGAAAACTAGGATTGCTAGCATTCTGCCATTCCTATGGTGGACTCTGTTTCTTGTCTTCCTTTCTTACAGCCCAGGGGTCGTGGGCAGCATCTTGTATTATAGTTGGTTGCTTGAGTGGCCTGGCAGGGGAGGGTGCCAGGAGCACGTGGAAGGCCTTGTGGACTGGAGAGAGGCACACAGCATGGCTGAAAACTGACTCAGTTGGTGTGATCGAGGCTGAGCCTGACCCAGTGGATACACCCTGCAGAAGTGGCTTCCCCATGGCAGACCTGGAGGCCCAGGGACATTTATATCTACAAGAAGACTGGCTTTATGGTCCAGCTGGCCTGCTGCCAGAAAATGCTGGGCAGAGGGGCAAAGGGTCAGAATGCCTGCACTGAGATCTACATCTACCACTTGGGCCTACCTATAAACTGTGCCATCCACATTGCCCTACAGCTGCAGGCTGGCAGCTTCAGGTCTTTGTACATGGCAGCCAGTAACCATGGAGCTTGTGGGTGAGTGGGAACCAGGTACGCATACAGGACAGCCACTGACCCAGATCCGCAAACTCAATAATCCACATCCATGTCTTCAGGGTCACACTCAAGTAATTGAAATGAGGCTGGCCAACCTTAACCACCCACCCGCCAAAAACTAGGTCATATGTGGCTCTTCTTGTACTGATTACTGCCATGGACCTTCTACCAGAAAAAATCTGTCCCCTCACAGCCCAGAGAATTCTGAAATAGTGTCTTTTGTTGGGTCCAACCAGTGGGTCTTCCTGAATCTCTGTGGTCTGTAACCATTGTCCTATACAACAAAAAGTTTCAAGCTGTGTTGGTGCCTGGCCACCTCACTGCAAAAAAAAAAAAAAGAAAAAGAAAAAGAACCAGGAACACACTTGTTTCTGTCTGCTGTCAGAACCCATAGTCTCTATTCTGTTATGTTAACTGTGCTGGGTGTTGAATGTACAGAGGTAGAAAAACAGAAAGAATCCCTGCCTATAGTGGACATGGTCCTTTTGGTCTAGTGTGGGAGGAGGAGGGATGTTAGAAATTAAACAGATTATCACCCAAAAAAAATATGAAATGACGTATTATGACAAGTGCTGTGAGTGAAAGGGGATGGGAGAGCCTACAGCAGGGAAACTAAATTTCAGTTGGGAGCCAGGGTTTACATTCACTATTGTAATTATATTATAATGCATTTGTACACTTATGAGGGAGAGAACATGAGTTTGAAACAGACTTAGGTTTGATTCCCGTCTGTGCACTTGTATTTCTGTGACCTTGCACAAGTTGATAAACGTCTCTAAACCTCACTTTTCTCGTCCATCGGCAGCAGCTGGTGCCAAGGAAAGTGGTAAATTAATGCAGTGGTTTCTAATCTTTGACATTTAATATTCCACAGAAATGGCAAAGTAATTTTGGGAAGTGATACATCAGTTATATTGCTAATTACAGGGAAATTAAAAATATAATTGCAGTTTATTTTCACCATTCTTTCAAAAAAGTAAGACTGTTTTTTAAAAACATGAAATATGTAAGGCTGACTAAACATGGTCCACTGGAGAAAGGAAAGGCAAGCCACTTCAGCATTCTTGCCTTGAAAACCACATGAATAGTATGAAAAGGCAAAAAGATATGACACTGACAGATGAACTCTCCAGGTCGGTAGGTGCCAAATATGCTACTGGAGAACAGTGGAGAAATAACTGCAGAAAGAATGAAGAGATGGAACCAAAGTGAAAACAATGCCCAGTTCTGGATGTGACATGATGGAAGTAAAGTCTGATGCTGTAAAGAATAATACTGCATAGGAACCTGGAATGTTAAGTCTGTGAATCAAAGTGTATTCAGTTCAGTTCAGTTCAGTCGCTCAGTCGTGTCTGACTCTTTGTGACCTCATGAATCACAGTGTGCCAGGCCTCCCTGTCCATCACCAACTCCTGGAGTTCACTCAGACTCACGTCCATCGAGTCAGTGATGCCATCCAGCCATCTCATCCTCTGTTGTCCCCTTTTCCTCCTGCCCCCAATCCCTCCCAGCATCAGAGTCTTTTCCAATGAGTCAACTCTTCACATGAGGTGCCCAAAGTACTGGAGTTTCAGCTTTAGCATCATTCCTTCCAAAGAACACCCAGGGCTGATCTCCTTTAGAATGGACTGGTTGGATCTCCTTGCAGTCCAAGGGACTCTCAGGAGTCTTCTCCAACACCACAGTTCAAAAAAATCAATTCTTCAGTGTTCAGCTTTCTTCACAGTCCAACTCTCACATCCATACATGATCACTGGAAAACCATAGCCTTGACTAGACAGACCTTTGTTGGCAAAGTAATGTCTCGAAGAGGTCAAACAGAAGATGGCAAGAGTGAATATCAACATTTTAGCAATCACTGAACTAAAGAGGACTGGGATGCGTGAATTTAATTCAGATGACCATTATATCTACTACTGTCAGCAAGAATTCCTTAGAAGAAATGAAGTAGCCATCATAGTCAACAAAAGAGGCTGAAATGCAGTACTTGGGAGCAAATGATCTCTGTTCATTTCTTAGGCAAACCATTCAGTAACACAGTAATCCAAGTCTATGGCCCAATCAGTAAAAGTGAAGAAGCTGAAGTTGAATGGTTCTATGAAGACCTACAAGACCTTTTAGAACTAACACCCAAAAAAGATGACCTTTTCATTATAGGAGACTGGAATGCAAAAGTAGGAAGTCAAGAGATACCTGGAATAACAGGCAAATTTGGTCTTGGAGTACAAAATGAAGCAAGGCAAAGGCTAACAGAGTTTTGCCAAGAGAATGCACTGGTCATAGTAAACACTCTCTTCCAACAACACAAGAGAAGACTCTACACATAGACATCACTAGACGGTCAAAATCAAAATCAGATTGGTTATATCATTTGCAACCAAAAATGGAGAAGCACTATATAGTCAGCAAAAACAAGACCAGGAGCTAACTATTCCTCAGATCATTAACTCCTTATTGCCAAATTCAGACTTAATTTGAAGAAAGTAGGAAAAACCACTAGACCATTCAGGTATGACCTAAATCGAATCCATTATGATTTATACAGTGCAAGTGACAAATAGATTCAAGGGATTAGATGTGATAGACAGAGTACCTGAAGAACTATGGACAGAGGTGAATGACATTCTACAGGAAGCAGTGGTCAAGATCATCCCATTTCTTTAGAAAAAGAAATGCAAAAGGGCAAAATGGTTGTCTGAGGAGGACTTACAAATAGCCAAGAAAAGAAGAGAAGTGAAAGGCAAAGGAGAAAAGGAAAAATATACTCATTTGAATGCAGAGTTCAAAGAATATCAAGGAGAGATAAGGAAGCCTTCCTCAGTGATGAATGCAAAGAAATAGAGGAAAACAATAGAATGGGAAAGATTAGAGATCTCATAAAGAAAATTAGACCAAGGGAACATTTCATGCAAAGATGGGCAAAATAAAGGACAGAAATGATATGTACCTAAGAAGCAGAAGATATTAAGAAGAGATGGCAAGAATACACAGAAAAACTATACAAAAAATATCTTCATGACTCACATAACCAAAATTGTGTGATCACCAACCTAGAGCCAGACATCCTGAAATGTGAAGTCAAGTGGGCCTTAGGAAGCATCACTATGAAAAAAATTAGTGGAGGTGATGGAATTTCAGTTGAGCTATTTCAAATTCTAAAATATGATGCTGTGAAAGTGCTGCACTCACTGTGCCAGCAAATTCAGAAACTCAGCAGTGGCCACAGGACTGCAAAAGGTCAGTTTTCATTCCAACCCAAAAGAAAGGCAATGGCAAAGAATATTCAAACTACCTTACCACTGCACTCATCTCATATGTTAGGAAAGTAGTGCTCAAAATTCTCCAAGTCAGGTTTCAACAGTACATGACCTGAGAACTTCCAGATGTTCAAGCTGGATTTAGAAAAGGCACAGGAACCAGAGATCAAATTGCCAATATCCGTTGGATCATCAAAAAAGCAAGAGAGTTCCACAAAACCTCTACTTCTGCTTTATTGACTATGCCAAAGCCTTTCACTGTGTGGATCACAACAAACTATGGAAAATTCTGAAAGAGATGGGAATACCAGACCACCTTACCTGCATTCTGGGAAATCTGTATGCACGTCAAGAAGCAACAGTTAGAACCGGATATGGAAAAACAAACTGGTTGCAAATTGGGAAAGGAGTACACCAAGGCTGTATATTGTTACCTGCCTATTTAATTTATATGCAGAGTACTGAAAAAATGCCAGGCTGTATGAAGCACTAGCTGGAATCAGGATTGCTGGAAGAAATATCCATAACCTCAGATGTGAAGGTGACACCAACCTTATGGCAGAAAGTGAAGAACTAAAGAATCACTTGATGAAAGTGAAGGAAGAGAATGAAAAAGTTGGATTAAACTCAACATTAAGAAAAGAAAGATCATGGCATCTGGTCCCATTCAGTTCAGTTCAGTTCAGTTCAGTCGCTCAGTCGTGTCCGACTCTTTGCGACCCCATGAATCGCAGCACGCCAAGCCTCCCTGTCCATCACCAACTCCNAAACACATGAAAAGATGCTCAACATCACTCATTATCAGAGAAATGCAAATCAAAACCACAATGAGGTACCATTTCTTTGTATTTTAAAAGAGGTATAATTAATTTTAATGAGATACTGAATTCACTCATATATAAAAAGTAGTATTTCAACACCTGATGAACATAAAAATTATTAATGAGATATTTTACATTTTTTATTCATACTATACTAAGTCTTTGAAAGCAGGTGTGTTAGTGACACAGCATATCCCACTTTAGACCCACAATACTTTTAGCCAGTACTTATTTTATTATAAAGCCCCAAACAACCCCTCAGAAAATAAATTTGTTATAGTAGAAGTGATCATGGGAAAGAGCTGTTTTTCCATGACTATGGCAAAAGCCACACAGCTTGATGTGAATATCTAACACTTTTAAAGTTTATTTAAGCTTTAAGTTTAGCAAGCTGTAAGTAATTCTCTAAACTACAAGCAAAGTATTCTGTATATGAAGTTTTATATATGGTCTGTGTTCAATAAGTTGTTCATGTTCCAAGTGATTCTTAAAAAGTGTTTTCTCCAGTAGTGCTCATGGTGAAGAGTAAGTAGAGATTAAGAGCACTAGAGTTACACCATCTAGGTCTTACTGCTTTGGCACCACTCACCTGCTATCTGTCCTTGACCAACTTCTGTAATCCACCCATGAAGGACATTACCTTCTCCTTTATATGGCTGTTGTGAATTTAAGTGAATGAACACATAAAGCACATAATTGCCAATGAAATGTGTGTGTGTGTGTGTGTGTGTGTGTGTACACAATATCTATTATTATTGCCTTTATATGCTCCTTGTGAGGGAGAACTGTGAAATTTACACATTGGCTTTTATTTAATAAATGATCCATTAAGTCGGCTGTTAGACTTTTATTCAATGAGATGTGCTTCTACAGAGTAAAATTTGTGAGATTTGTATCTTGAATGCAAAAATGTATATATTTAAAATAGCCCCAAAAGAGGAAACTCTTAAAGTGAGTTCTTCTTGACTTTTGTCATATTTGTCCAAGTGAGATGTGAGTAATACATCCATCTGACTTTTACAATCAGAACTTTAAAAACAGTGACAGTGTCATTGTCCACAAGATTGAATGAAAAGTCTTTCAAACTGATTATGAGTCATCCTCCTCCAACTCAGAGAGGAATGTGGAAAAGCCACTGCGTGGTTGAATGACCTGCTCATCTGCTAAGAACATTGAAATCAAATGATACATATCACATTTGACTTTCTTTTATTATATATCAGATTTAATTAACAACTCTTTCAAAAGACAGTTTTGCTGTCTTTCATGAGACTTGTCTTTCCATGAGACCTGAACAAATTCTAGTATTTAGTATATGGTGACAGTGGTACTTTTACATATCCTACGTTAAGTATAGTTGTTCATTTGCTCCTCATCTTGCACTTTAAGGAAGGTAGGGTGTGTGCCACTACCTCTATTATCCAACAATGGACACAATCAGAAGAACCACAGCAACATACAAAGTATGTACTGCAGCTGACTTTAGACCCTCCCACTGTGAGACCAGTGCCTCTTCCATTTACTTTTGTGGCTAACTTTCAGTTTTCAGAACATTTTACTTTATCTAATCCAGTGTTAGGTTAGGTTTCATTTTTTTGGTATATTTCCTTGCGTGGATGATATTATATATCCTTTTTTTTCCACTATGGAGTTATATTATTTCTTTTAATCATTTGATCAGAAGAAAAATCTTAAATTTGTACACTGGCATAAGAACATATGATCATTTTAAACTATATTATATTCTATAAAAATAATAATGTTATTATTGAAATTTAGAGCTCTGGCAAGGAATGCTATAGTATATTTCCATGTTTCAAATGCTAGTTAACTTTTATTGTTTTATATGCTTCTTTGATATCTCTATATCATCTACCTTTTAAAATAGTTATGCTCGAATGCAGTTCCAAGATGGTGGAGGAATGGGATGGGGAGGCCACTTTCTCCCCCATGAATTCCTCAAATATCATTTGAATGTTGAACAACTTCCCAAAACAACTTCTGAATGCTGGCAAAGGACACCAGTTACCCAGAAAGGCAGCCCTTTCTCTTCAAAAGGAGGTAGAACAAAATGCAAAAGACAAAGAAAGAAACAAAATATGTAGGGATGGAGACCTGTTCTGGGGAGGGAGTCATGGAGGAGAAGTTTCCACACAGTAGGAACCCCTCTCACAGGCAGATCTGTGGGGAGTTGCAGAATCTCAGAGGGCAACATAACTGGGAGGGAAAAAAAAAAAACAGAATACATGCCTAACCACAACTGCCAGCGGAGAATTAGCCCAGAAGCTCATGACCACTACCAGCAAACGGGGGCTGGGCAGGGAGGCACAGGCTGCATCATCAGACCTTAGGGTAAGGACCAGGCTTGAATGCCCTGAGAACAATCTGAGGGAGCTAACGTGAGACAGTAACCCAAACCTTGGGATCTCCAAAGAGAGAGGAATGGAATTTTAAAAAAAAGAAGAAGAACTTTCTTATGAAAGGCTCTAACATGCAGCCTGGTGCACTCACAGAGCAAAGGATTGAGGAATACCAAAGGAGAACCAGCTGCACATAGACCCCTCCCTGCTGGAGGCAGACAGGCAAGCATGCGACAGCCAGAGCTGGAAGGCAAGGGCAGTCAGTCAGTCAGTTCAGTCACTCAGTCGTGTCTGACTCTTTGCGACCCCATGAATCGCAGTACGCCAGGCCTCCCTGTCCATCACCAACTCCTGCAGTTCACTCAGACTCCCGTCCATCAAGTCCATGATGCCATCCAGCCATCTCATCCTCTGTCGTCCCCTTCTCCTCCTGCCTCCAATCCCTCCCAGCATCAGAATCTTTTCCATTGAGTCAACTCTTCGCATGAGGTGGCCAAAGGACCGGAGTTTCAGCTCTAGCATCATTCCTTCCACAGAAATCCCAGGGCTGATCTCCTTCAGAATGGATTGGTTGGATCTCCTTGCAGTCCAAGGGACTCTCAAGAGTCTTCTCCAACACCACAGTTCAAAAGCGTCAATTCTTCAGCGCTCACCTTTTTCAGTCCAACTCTCACATCCATACATGACCATTGGAAAAACCATAGCCTTGACTAGACGGACCTTTGTTGGCAAAGTAATGTCTCTGCTTTTGAATATGCTGTCTAGGTTGGTCATAACTTTTCTTCCAAGGAGTAAGCATCTTTTAATTTCATGGCTGCAGTCACCATCTGCAGTGATTTTGGAGCCCCCCAAAATAAAGTCTGACACTGTTTCCACTGTTTCCCCATCTATTTCCCATGAAGTGAGGCTGCTGCAATCTCAGCCCCAGAGATGGCATCTTCCACCAAACTGTGAACAGGCTCCGAGTGGCTAATCACATCTTTCTTGGATCCTGGACAGTTGACACAGCCAGTAGGGTCACAGCCTGAGATCAGCTCCCCAGAGGAGACACACGGCACACCTAAAACAGTGCACTTGTTGAACACATGGGAAACTGAGCAGCTGGGACCAGGGAGGTGAGTAAGATGCATGGCCCACCTGGGACAGTGCACTCGCCAAGTACCTGGTCACCTGAGCTGCTCGGGCCTGGTAAGGGCACAAAACACATGCCCAGCTGGGTCTGTGCCTGTGTAGAGCACCCGAAAACCTGAGCAGCCTAGACCTGGAAAGTGCATGAAACCCAGGGCCCACTTGGGATATTGCCCTCACAGAGCACCCTGGAGCCTGAACAGTGTGGACCCAGGAAGCACATGCCACCTTGGGCTGTGGAAAACCCAGTGTGGTCCATACACTTTGAGCACTTCCCCAGTGCCAAAGTGATATTTGTTTGCAGTGTAATATTCTATAAAAATAACTATGTTGTTATTGAAATTTAGAGCTCTGGCAAGGAATGCTATAGTATATTTCCATGTTTCAAATGCTAGTTAACTTTTATTTGTTTGCAGTGTCCCTCCCTCTACACAGCACAACTGAACAAGGGAGCCTAAATTAGTGCCTACCTTTGTCCCCCCTTGTCAGGGAGGAAATTAGACTTGCAAAAAGAGGAAGCCAAAATAAAGAAGAGGGAACTGCTCTAAGGTGACAGGCGCAACAGATTAAAACCCAGCAGTTAATATTGACTATTGGAGGGGGCCTATAGACCTTGAGAACAAGTACAAGCTGGAATAAGGAACTATCTGAAACTGAACTGACCCCACACTGCCCACAACAACTCCAGAGAAATTCATATATATATATTACTGTTATCACTTTTTAAGTTTTTAACTTTTAAGTTATTACTCCTTTAATTTTCATTTTTATACCCTACTATTACCTTGCAAAAAAGACCCTATTTTTAAAGCATATACTTTTTTAAATTTTGTGATTGATTTTGTTTCATATTTTTTATAGTCTAACCTCTATTCTGGATTTTTAGTCTCTGCTTTTTGGTATTTGTTATCAATTCTGTACCTTTAAGAATCTAATCTTCAGTATCCTTTTCATTTAGGGATGTGATTACTGCTTGATTTCTCTCTCCCCTTTTGACTCCCCTCTTCTCCTCCTCTCTCTGGGTGTTCCAGGCTGTGGAGAACACTTAGGGAATTGATTACTGGTTAGACTGGTCTCTCCCCTTTTGACTCCCCCTCTTCTCCTTCTGGTCACTTCTGTCTCCCTCCTCTCTCTTCTCTTTTCTATGTAACTCTGTGAATCTCTCTGGGTGTCCCTCGCTACGGAGAATTGTCTCACCATTAACCTAGATGTTTTATCTTCTGTGCTGTAGGGATGGAGAATTCTTGAGGATACTGTAAGAGAAGCAGGAGACTTAACTCTAAAACTTGAGAACATCAGAGAACTCCTGACTCCAGGGAACATTAATAGACAAGAGCTTACCCCAAAGTCTCCATATCTACACTGAAACCAAGCTCTGCCCAAGAGCCAACAAATGCCAGTGCAAGACATGCCACACTAATTCTCCAGCAAAGCAGAAACACAACTCTGAGCACTAAATGACAGGCTACCAAAAGCCATGGCAAACCCATAGACACCCCAAAGCTCACTACTGGACACACCAGAGAGAAAGATCCAGCTCCAACCACAAGAACACAGGCACAATCACCCCAACCAGGAAACCTTGACAAGCCACTAGTCCAATCCTACTCACAAGGATCAGGCTCCACAATAAAGAGAAAACACAAACTTCCAGCCTACAGAAAAGGCACCTCAAACACAGCAATATAAACAAAATGAAAAGTCAGGGAAATATTCAGCAGGTAAAGGAATATGATAAATATCCACCAAACCAAACAAACGAGGAGGAGATAGGGATTCTTCCTGAAAAAGAATTCAGAATAATGATAGTAATGATGATCCAAAAATTGAAAACAAAATGGACTTGCAGATAAATAGACTAGAGAGAAGGATTGAGAAGATGCAAGAAATGTTTAACAAGGACCTGGAAGAGATATAAAAGAATCAACCAATAGTGAATAATGCGATAACTGAGATCAAAAGCACTCTGGAGGGAACCAAGAGTAGAATAAGAGGCAGAAGAGAGGATAAGTGAGCTGGAAGAAAGAATGGTGGAAATAAATGAAGCAAAGAGGAAAAAATAAAAAAGAGTTAAAAGAAATGAGGACAACCTCAGAGACCTCTGGGACAATGTCAAATGCACCAACATTCACATCATAGGTGTCCCAGAAGAGGACAAAAAGAAAGGGCATGAGAAAACACTTGAGGAGATAATAGTTGCAAGCTTCCCTAAAATGGGGAAGGAAATAGCCACCCAAGTCCAGGAAACCCAGAGAGTCCCAAACAGGATAAACCCGAGGCAAAACACCCCAAGGCACATATTAATCAAACTATCAAAGATCAAACACAAACAGCAAATATTAAAAGCAGCTAGGGAAAAGCAATAAATAACACACAAGGGGATCCCCATAAGGATAACAGCTTTCAATAGAAACTCTTCAGGCCAGAAGGGAATGGTAGGACATACTTAAAATGATGAAAGAGAAAAACCCACAACAAGGATTACTGTAGCCAGCAAGGATCTCATTCAGATATGAAGGATAAATCAAAAGCTTTATAGACAAGCAAAAGCTGAGAGAATTCAGCACCACCAAACCAACTCTTCAACAAGGCAAAAGGATCCATTCTAGATAGGAAACATAAAAAAGGTTTATAGTATTGAAACATGTATATTACCATATGTGAAATAGATCACCAGTCCAAGTTCAATGCATGAAACAGGGTACTCAAAGCCAGTGCACTGGGACAACCCTGAGGGATGGGATGGGGAGGGAGGTGGGAGGGGGCTTCAGGATGGGGGACACATGTACACCCATGGCTGATTCATGTCAATGTATGGCAAAAACCACCACAATATTGTAAATTAATTTAGCCTCCAATTAGAATAAATAAATTAATTTTAAAAAATTGAATCCCAAACAACAAAGTAAATGGCAATGGGATCAAACTTATCAATAATTACCTTAAATGTAAATGGTTGAATGCCCCAACCAAAAGACAAAGAAAGGCTGAATGGATACAAAACCAAGACCCCTATATATGCTGTCTACAACAGACCCACCTCAAACCAAGGGACACATACAGGCTGAAAGTGAAGGATTGGAAAAAGATATTTCATGCAAATGGAGACCAAAAGAAAGCAGGAGTAGAAATACTCACATCAGATAAAATAGTCTTTGAAATAAAGACCATGAAAAGAGACAAAGAAAGATACTATATAATGATCAAAGGATCAGTCCAAGAAGAAGATACAACAATTATATATACACCCAACATGGGAGCACCTCAATACATAAGGCAAATGCTAACAAGCATGAAAGGAGAAATTAACAGTAACACAATAATAGTGGGAGACTTTAATACTCTACTCACACCTATGTATATCAACCAAACAGATAATTAGCAAGGAAACCCAAGCTTTAAATGATACAACAGACCAGTTAGACCTAATTGATATCTATAGGGCATTTCACCCCAAAACAATGAATTTCACTTTTTTCTCAAGTGCACATGGAACCTTCTTCAGGATAGATCACATCCTGGGCTATAAATCTAGCCTTGGTACATTCAAAAAAATTGAAATCATTTCAAGCATGTTTTCTGATCACAATGTGGTAAGATTAGCTGTCAACTCAGGGGGAAAAAAAAACTATTAAAAGTATAAACATATGGAAGCTAAATAACACACTTCTGAATAACCAACAGATCATGCAAAAAATCAAAAAGGAAAGCAAAATATGCATAGAAACAAATGAAAATGAAAACACAACAACCCAAAACCTATTGGACTCAGTAAAAGCAGTGCTAAGGGGAAGGTTCATAGCAATATACGCCTACCTCAAGAAACAAGAGAAACACTAAATAAATAACCTAACTCTACACCTAAAGCAACTAGAAAAAGAAGAAATGAAGAACCCCAAAGTTAGTAAAAGGAAAGAAATCATAAAAATAAGAGAAGAAATACATTAAAAAGAAACAAAGACTATAGCAAAAGTCAACAAAACTAAAAGTTGGTTCTTTGAGAAGACAAAGAACAAACCACTAGCCAGACTCATCAAGAAAAAAAGGGAGAAGAATCAAGTCAACAAAATTAGAAATGAAAATGTAGAAATCAAACAGATAACACAGAAACACAAAGGATCATAGAGACAACTATCAGCAACTATATGCTAATAAAATGGATAACTTGGAAGAAATAGATGAATTCTTAGAAAAGTATAACTTTCCAAATCTGGACCAGGAAGAAATGTAAAATCTTAACAGACCCATCACTAGCACAGAAATTAAAACTGTAATAAAAAATCTTCCAACAAACAAAAGCCCAGGACCAGATGTATTCACAGGTGAATTCTACCAAAAATTTAGAGAAGAGCTAACACCTATCCTACTCAAACTCTTCCAGAAAATTGCAGAGAAAGGTAAACTCCCAAACTCATTCTATGAGGCCACCATTACCCTGATACCAAAATCAAAGATGCCATACCCACATAAAAACAAAACTATAGGCTATGAACTATAGGCTATGTTCATATGAATATAGATGCAAAAATCCTCAACAAATTCTGGCAAACAATCCAACAACATAGTGAAAAGATTGTACATCATGATCAAGTGGACTTTACTTCAGGGATGCAAAGATTCTTCAGTATTCACAATCAAACAATGTAATATACCATATTAACAAATTGAAAGATAAAAACCATATGATTACTTAAATAGATGCAGAGGAGGTCTTTGACAAAATTCAACACCCATTTATGATAAAAACTCTCCAGAAAGCAGGTTTGAAAGAACATACCTCAGCATAATAAAAGCCATATATATAAACCCACAGCAAACGTTATCCTGAATGGCGAAAAATTGAAAGCATTTTCCTCTAAAGTCAGGAATAAGACAAGGGTACCCAGTCTCACCACTATTCAACATAGTTTTGGACATTTTAGCCACAGCAATCAGAGAAGGAAAAGAAAGAAAAGGAATCCATATTGGAAAAGAAGAAGTAAAACTCTCATTGTTTGCAGATGACATGATCCTCTACATAGAAAACCCTAAAGGAACCACCAGAAAATTATGACAGTTCATCATTGAATATAGTAAAGTTGCAGGATATAAAATTAATACACAGAAATCTCTTGCATTCCTATACACTAACAATGAGAAAACAGAAAGAAAAATTAATGAAACAATCCCATTCACCACTGCAACAAAAAGAATAAAATACTTAGGAATAAATTACCTAAAGAAACAAATGACCTATATATAGAAAACTATAAAATACTGGTGAAAGAAATCAAAGATGACACAAACAGATGGAGAAATATACCATGTTCATGGATTGGAAGATTCAATACAGTGAAAATGAGTATACTACCCAAAGCAATCTATAGATTCAGTGCAATCCCTATCAAGCTACCAATGGTATTTTTCACAGAACTAGAACAAATAATTTCACAATCTGTATGGAAGCACAAAAAATCTCAAATAGCCAAAGAAATCTTGAGAGAGAAGAACGGAACTGGAGGAATCAATCTGCCTGACTGCAGACTATACTACAAAATTATAATCATCAGGACAGGATGGTACTGGCACATAGACAGAAATATAGATCAATGGAACAAAATAGAAAGTTCAGAGATAAAATTCACATTCCTATGGACACTTTATCTTTGACAATGGAGCAAAAATATACAATGGAGAAAAGACAGTCTCCTCAACAAGTGGTGCTGGGGAAAATGGTCCGTTCCGTTCCTTTCCATTCAGTCGCTCAGTCGTGTCTGACTCTTTACGACTCCATGAATCGCAGCACGCCAGGCCTCCCTGTCCATCACCAACTCCCGTTCACTCAGACTCATGTCCATTGAGTCCGTGATGCCATACAGCCATCTCATCCTCGGTCGTCCCCTTCTCCTCCTGCCCCCAATCCCTCCCAGCATCAAGGTCTTTTCCAATGAGTCAACTCTTCGCATGAGTTGGTCAAAGTACTGGAGCTTCAGTTTTAGCATCATTCCTTCCAAAGAAATCCCAGGGCTGCTCTCCTTTAGAATGGACTGGTTGGATCTCCTTGCAGTCCAAGGGACCCTCAAGAGTCTTCTCCAACACCACAGTTCAAAAGCATCAATTCTTCGGCGCTCAGCCTTCTTCACAGTCCAGCTCTCACATCCATACATGACCACAGGAAAAACCATAGCCTTGACTAGATGGGCCTTTGTTGGCAAAGTGATGTCTCTGCTTTTCAATATACTATCTAGGTTGGTCATAACTTTTCTTCCAAGGAGTAAGCATCTTTTAATTTCATGGCTGCAATCACCATCTGCAGTGATTTTGGAGCCCACAAAAATAAACTGTGACACTGTTTCTACTGTTTCCCCATCTATTT
>SJXQ01005270.1:19793-44180 GCA_006408695.1 Aepyceros melampus
CCATACACAAAAGTAAACTTAAAATGGATTAAAGATCTAAATGTAAGACCAGAAACTATAAAACTCCTAGAGGAAAACATAGGCAAAACACTCTCTGACATAAATCACAGCAATATCCTCTATGACCCATCTCCCAAAGTAATGGAAATAAAAGCAAAAATTAAAAAATGGGACCTAATTAAGCTTAAAAGCTTTTGCACAATGAAGGAAACTATAAGTCATGTGAAAATACACCCTTCAGAATGGGAGAAAATAATAGGAAATGAAGCAACTAATAACAGATTAATTCTTTGTTTTAATTAATTAATCTCAAAAATATACAAGCAGCTCACGGAGCTCAATACCAGAAAAATATATGACCCAATCAAAAAATGGGCCAAAGAACTAAACAGACATTTCTCCAAAGAAGACATATAGATGGCTAACAAACACATGAAAAGATGCTCAACATCACTCATTATCAGAGAAATGCAAATCAAAACCACAATGAGGTACCATTTCATGCCAGTCAGATGGCTGCTATCAAAATGTCTAAAAATAATAAAGGCTGGAGAGGGTGTGGACAAAAGGGAACCCTCACGCTGTTGGTGGGAATGCAAACTAGTACAGCCACTATGGAGAACAGTGTGGAGATTCCTTCAAAAACTGGAAATAGAACTGCCATATGACCCAGCAATCCCACTGCTATGAATACACACCAAGGAAACCAGAATTGAAAGAGATATCTGTACCCCAGTGTTCATCACAGCACAGTTTACAATAGCTAGGACATGGAAGCAACCTAGATGTCCATCAGCAGACAAATGGATAAAAATTTGTGGTACATATACGCAATGGAAAACAATGCATCTGAGTCAGTTCTAATGAGGTGGATGAAACTGGAGCCTATTATACAGAGTGAAGTCAGAAAGAAAAACACCAATACAGTATATCAATACATATATATGGAATTTAGAAAGATGGTAACAATGACCTTATATACAAGACAGCAAAAAGGACACAGATATAAAAAACAGACTTTTGGACTCTGTGGGAGAAGGCAAGGGTGGGATGATTGAGAGAATAGCACTGAAGCATGTATATTACCATGTGTGAAATAGATGACCAGTCCAAGTTTGATGCATGAAACAGCACTTGAAGATGATGCACTGGGACAACCCAGAGGGAGGTGAGAGGGCCTTGGGGACAGGGGACACATGTACAGCTGCAGCTGATTCATGTCAATGTATGGCAAAAAACAACACAATATTGTTAAGTAATTAGCCTCCAATCAAAATAAATCAATTAATTGACAAAATATAATCATTATGCTCTTATTCCCATTATACAGTGGACAAACCTGAGTCTTAAAAAATATCCTGATTTACAAAAATCAATGGCAAGACATCCTGGGATAGCCTCAAACTCCTACTGAGTGCATGTCCATAGAAAGTGCTAGGAGAGTCTGCAGGGGATAAAAGTCAAACAACTCTTCCAGTCTTATGCCAAAGCCACCTGGAAAACTGGTTTCTGTCTGCAACCTAAAAATTACTTCATACCACACTCCTCTCTGTTCTCTCCACACCAACCTGGTTAACTTTCATAGTTCTTAAACACTGACATCTTTCAGCCAGGAACCATATTTCACTCTCTCAAAGACTAGGTTAAGTAGGGCAGCCATTTACTTCCATCATGCCCTGACCTTGCCCCAGGGTAACATTTATCACATTCCATTGTATGCTGATTATAATCAAAGATGAAATACGACCCACAATTGAGAACAGAACTTTGCAGCCATTCTGTCCAGGTTTAAATTCCAAGCCTAAACTTACACATTGTTTATATCTTGGACAGTGATCTTACTTTTCTGAGACTCAGTGTTCTCATCTATAAAAATGGGAGGACAATATGAATACCTACCTCAGATAAGAATCTGCTGAGGATTAAATAATCTTGAAAGAAGCCAATAATTATTATCTAGCATTAATATTATGTGTGCTCCCCTATAGATTGACCTATTTGTTTCCCAGGGATCTAGCAAATTAATTGGTTCAAAGAAAGCATTTGATAGTTATACCAATGTTTGGAAAAGAAAACAACATTAATTTGATTAGCAAACAAGTCAAAAACATTAATATTTTACTTTGCTAACATTCGGTTGTTATGTTAGAAATACTAGCAAGAGAATATTAAGGTGATAAGGAATAAGGGGGGCTTCCCTGGCACCTCAGCTGGTAAAGAATTTGCCTGCAATGCAGGACTGCTGCTGCTACTGCTGCTAAGTCGTTTCAGTCGTGTCCGACTCTGTGTGACCCTATAGACAGCAGCCCACCAGGCTCCCCCATCCCTGGGATTCTCCCAGCAAGAACACTGGAGTGGGTTGCCATTTGGTTCAATTCCTGGGTTGGGAAGATCCCCTAGAGAAGAGATAGGCTACCCACTACAGTATTCTTGGGCTTTCCTGGTGGCTCAGATGGTAAAGAATCCACCTGCAATGCAGACTGGGAAGGTCCCCTGGAGAACGGCGTGCAGCAACCCATGAACAGAGAAGCCTGGCAGGCTATAGTCCATGGTGTCACAAAGAGTCCACTCAGAAGATAAAGCATCCAACTCATTTGAAGATTTTGGTTTAACTTCCATTTTCTGGCTTAAGATAGAATCTGGGAAATTGAAGCCTATTTCTCTAAATAACTAAATTGTTGCCTGTCACTGCCAATCTTCTTTTACAATGTGGTGAGATGTTATTAGCCCAGTAAGCCATCAGTTAGACAACCTGGGCAATATTTCCATTTGTCCAATAATATGAATTGGTTCTATTTCTCCTGGTTTTCACAGAAGACACTTCAGTGCAAGAAGGTTCTTATAGATACCAATGTTCTCTAGACAGTAACCTTGTTCTTCGGATGTTTCTTCCACTTCCACTCTCCTCTCCACAATTCATTGAGAGAGGAGAATGAGAGTGCTTGCTGCAGTGCCACTTCCAGCTCTTCACCTATCCCCCTTCCCTGTCATCTCTTCATAGTGCCCTTGCCTCATCCTTATACTTGTCTTAGTTGCCATTGAAGAGGTCTGAGGTCAGAGTCAGGCCTCTTTAATTTAGTTCTTCCTCTTCTCTTTTGATTGCTTTTAAACAAGAGGAGACTTAATCAAACATCAAATCAACTTAATCAAAACATTATACAGTTACTACAGCAGGAGTGCTCTTGGCAATACCCCCTTTGCTGTACTCCTTTGCCCAAATGATCTACTTGGAAAATCCATGTGACCTCAGGACTACTCTGCTCTGAACGACACGAGCTTCTCACTGTAGCCCGTGTGACTGACTCTTTGTTGACCTGGCACCAATCTTCTTAAAATGCATACAAATTATTACTTGGTCAACCTGATTACTCTTCCTAAGGAGGGAAACATAATTTAATAAGACAAACAATCTGAGGAAAAGCTTGCTGCTGCTGCTAAGTCACTTCAGTCGTGTCCAACTCTGTGCAACCCCACAGACAGCAGCCCACTAGGCTCCCCCATCCCTGGGATACTCCAGGCAAGAACACTGGAGTGGGTTGCCATTTCCTTCTCCAATGCATGAAAGTGGAAAGTGAAAAATGAAAGGGAAGTCACTCAGTCGTGTCCGACTCTTAGCAACCCCACGCACTGCAGCCTACCAGGCTCCTCCATCCATGGGATTTTCCAGGCAAGAGTAGTGGAGTAGGTTGCCATTGCCTTCTCCAGAGGAAAAGCTTACCCTGAGGTAATAATGACAATCACACTTAGAAGTTGTGGGGATCCCTGGTGGCTCAGATAGTAAAGAAGCCGCCTGCCAATGCAGGAGATATAAAAGATGCAGGATTGACCCCTGGGTTGGGAAGATCCCCTGGAGAAGAGAATGGCAACCCACTTCAGTATTCTTGCCTGGAGAATCCCATGTGGGCAGATGAGTCTGGCGGGCTACAGTCCATGGGATTGCAGAGTCAGACACAGCTGAGCAACTAACAGAAGTTACTGTTTTATTTCCTGTCTTCTTATTTCAAAAGCGTGGCTTCCCTGGTGGCCCAGATGGTAAAGAATCCAGCTACAATGCTGGAGACCCAGGTTCTATCCCTGGGTCTGGAAGATCCCCTGGAGATGGGACTGCCTACCCACTCCAGTTTTATGCCTGGAGGATTCATGGACAGAGGAGCCTGGCGGGCTGTGGTCCACTGAGTCACAGAGTCAGACACAACTGAGCAAGTAACACTTTCTATTTCAGACACATGTCAGTACTGGAAATTTGCATACTTTACATTTTTCTTCTCCGTTGCCCCTAGATACCAATGCTATCATATTTCCTTCTTTATGATTTTTTAAGCAATATCTCTTATGACTTGTGCAATTTTGTTACTGAGTCCAAGCTTGTACTGTGCACTATAGGATAGACCAATAAATCAGATAATGAGGTGCTGGGGCAAGGAAGAGTGACTTTAGCTAAAAAGCTAGAAAACCAAGCAGATGGCAGACTGATGTTAAAGGACTATCTTGCTGGAGGTATGTTTCTTTTATAAAAGAAAGAGGGGGAAGGTGAAGAAGTAAAATAAAGAGGTCATAAATTGTTGCAAATATTTCCTGTTTTCAGCCAGACCCCAGAGAGAATGTGTTAATTCCTTCCTTCTCACAGTCATTAGTAGGTGGGCTAGATTAGGATGTTCCCTGTGAGCTCAACAAAGGTATTTTATCTTAACATTCAAGCAAGGCAGGCAGGGTTCCCAGTGATGGGCCATTATGCATACTTTAAGCTTACAGGCAGCATCCCTTTAGTAATTAATTTGTAGCCAAGACAGTAGAATACAAAGATTAAGTAAAGAAACACATAGTATAGAATAAGACTTGTTCTTCCTTATTACAGTTTAGTTCATCAAATTTTGTTATCAAACCATGTTGGAATAATTTACTGATTCTTTGTAACAAAAGCCTTTGTTTTATCAATAAATAGCTTTAGAGGTTTGGACTTTAGAATTGTAATGTCATGACTTTCTCATTTGTCAAGACTGATTATGCTGAAATTTAAAAAAAAATGCTAGTATCAGGGAGGGGGAAATTTCACCTTCCACCTCCCATGAATTCTTGTGGCTGAACTAATAATAAAATTGACTCCCCCCTCCAAAAAAAAAAAACAAAAAACAAATTTTAATTCAGCTCATGGAGGTCTCATAGAAATGGAACTTAAGAAGTAACTGAAGTAGGCAGTTTTTATATTTTTTAGACAAAGAAATTATAAATTTTTGAGTAATTAATCAGACAAAGAAACAGGTTTTGAGTGCTTAATTGGTAAGGTATCTAAATAAAGTTTGGGGCTTGGGCAAATGAAAGAAATAACAAGGTTAATTTATTTAGACTTTTCAGCTAGAATTTCCTATCATTGGTGGTAAAGGTATCTTTCTGTTCCCAATGCAGGGTGGGCAACTTTCATGTCAGAGATTGGTTTGCTGCTTTCAGAGAGACAGAAAGGAGGGTCAGAGTGTCCTTTTGTGTTGACCATTTCTTATTTTAATTCAAAGAAATCAACTGAGGCACATTTGAGGGAGGTCTCACTTATGCCCCAAAACTAGCAAGCCCAGTTTGGGGAATCAAATAGACAAACTTGGCTAAGAATTCACCATAGCTCCCCATCCTTACTGTCTAAAGTAAAATGATAGTATACATTTTAAGAGCTTTTTATTTCTTCTGTAATAAAACTATAGATAAGAGTAAAAACCATACTTTGGTTCTGTTTTAAGTCTCCCTTCAAAAGACTCTGAGGATGGTGTGAATTTAGTGCTGCTGATTCTTAGAATATCATTGAGTGGTTAATCTTATGGTGCAAGTTGGATCTCTGCACTGACTGACAGTTTGGGGCTATTTGATGAGGGAAGGTGAGACTGGAGTAGACAGAACTGCTGTACTAACATGGCCCTCCCACTCCCTTCCTGCTACAGAGTTTCTTTTTCTTCTTTCCATTTTTATTATACTGAAGGCCAAGATGTTTTCTAGGGAATGAATCTTCAAAGTAATACCTGGATTCAATGGACTGATATCATTTGTTTTATACAGACATTTGTCTGACTGAAGGGGAACAGCTATTTAAGACTGATATTTATATCATTCTTTGTATAAGTGAAAGAACCACTGGCAAAAATACATCTGTGCATTTACTTTTCCATATAAAGGGTGGCCTTTGCATCGCATCTGCTATCTGAAGTGCCATTATCAATCTGTGCCTTCAATTCACAAACCATTCAATGGTTTAAGGAAGAGGGGTGATTTGTAATGAATAGGAAGACTGCAAAAGAATTAGTTATTTTTAACAAGGAAAATGCTTAGAATAGAATGTTTGGGAAAATAATTGTATAAAATTTGATACGACCTTTGATGTACTTGTTGGGATGTAATTGTGAAGTGGAATCAAATTTAAAAAAATCATAATGATGGTTTTGCTTTCATCTCAAAAGTTTCTGTTTTCATTCTAAATTATTTGTGCATATTCCATATATTTTAAAATATTGCTATTTTTGAAAACTTTAAAATAGCAGGAAAAACATATAGAAGAATAAATCTTCCTCCATCAAATGTTAATATTGTGCTAAATGTGTTTTTAAAGTTTTTTAACATAAGACATATTCTTTTTTCATGTAATAGATCTACTGTTGTATTGAAAACACCCTCAAAAGTAGACAGAAGTACAAAGGACTACCACAGCCAGCCACATGAGAATCCAGTCCAATTACCAGCAGGCCAGCACCAGCAATGTGACACCGTGAGCCCCTCAGCCAGCTGTGTCAGAAACTAGCCCCACACCCCAGTGTGCCAACACCAGCTCTAGGACCATAAGTGCTTTGTAACCAGAGTTTTCAGGATCTAGCTCTGCCTACTAGTGGGCCAGCACTAGCCCCAGGCTCTGAAGATCCAGACTTACAGAGTCTAGAACCACCAGAAGGCTAACAACAGCTCTGAGACACCTTGGATTCCTTAGTCAGCTGCCCCATGAGTCATCTCCACTTACCACAAGGCAGAAAAAAGTTTTGGTAAAGGCTGGAACCCGCAGCCAGCTGTTTCATGAACTAGTCCTGCCCAGCAATAGACTGACATTTCATTTGAGACCTCTCGATCACACTACATACACAATATACGGCTCTACTCATCAGTGGGCCCCTACTAACCCTGGGACCCCACAGAGCCACACAACTAGTGGCCTTGTGAGCCGCCCCACTCACCAGTGACTGGCAGTCCCTGCACAAGGCAGGTCCTAGCAACCAAACAGACAAGACTTCAACCGTACCTACCAGACCAAGATAAAATACCAGAAGCAGAATTAAGTAAATTAGAGGTAAGCAATCTACCCAATAAAGAGTTCAAAGTAATAACTGTAAAGATCCTCAAAGTAATCAAGAGAACATTCGATTAAAAAAGTGAGAATTCTGAAGTTTTTAACAAAGATAAACTATAAAAAATGAAGAACACTGTAACTGAAAACTTAAAAAACACACAGCAAGGAATCAACAGTAGATTATATGGTGCAGAGAAACAGGTCAGGGAGCTGAAAGTCAGAATAGTAGTGGCTCAGTCGTGCTCTCCCATGGACTATACAGTCCATGGAATCCTCCGGGCCAGAGTACTGGAGTGGGCAGCCTTTCCCTTCTCCAAGGGATCTTCCCAACCCAGATTGAACCCAGGTCTCCCGCATTGCAGGCGGTTCTTTACTAGCTGAGCCACAAGGGAAGCCCATAGTGGAAATCACTGACGCCAAATAGAACAAAAAGAGAGAGAGAGAGAGAGATCAGGCAGTTTAAGAGATTGTACTCAGAAATGTAAGATACTGATGCTGAAACCTGGCCTGCATACGCTGGTACTGGATTAAATCTTGGAAACAAAATTTTGAGTGAGATGGTAACAAATAACTTTATTGCTTTGTCAGGCAAAGGTGTCCTCAGCAGGCCAATGCTGTCAAAAGTGTGTCTCCCAACCTGGAGGATGTAGTGAGGAATTTTATACTAACGATTCAAAGTGTAGGCATGATTAGCTTGTGGATATACTTCTTTTTGGATTGTGGTGAAGTAATGGGGAGTCAGCATTACCAACTTTTTGGTTCCAGTCTGGAATCTATGCACTTTGGGCAGCAAACAGTTAAATTAATTCCACCTAGTGATAGTTTCCATATCTATAAACCATCTCAAAGGACAAGGCTCAGAATATTATCTCTAGTCTTCAAGGAAGAATTAAAGTCTTGACTTTGTTTAATGGATAAAGTAGAATTATTTTGTCTTGCTGGACTGTTTTCCTTTCTTTCTGCATTTTTTCACTCTTCTGATTAAGTTTATTCTTTATTCAAAGTTTTGGGTTTTTCTACAGACAAAAGGCAAGTGGAGGATATGGCTGAGAGTTTATTCTTGGAAGGTTTCATAGAGGCCTGCTTTGTAACAATACTGATGAAAGAAATTCAAGATGGAACAGATGATAGAAAAATAGAATATGTTCATGGAGTAAAAGATTTAATGTTGTTAGAAACACCTTATCACCCAAGGTGATCTACAGATTCAGTGAAATCCCTATCAAAGCACCCATACTCGAACAAATGCTTGTAACATTTATATGGAAACACAAGGACCCTGAAGAGCTAAAACAGTCCTGAGGAAGAAGAACAAAGCTGGAGGTATTGAACTCCCAATTTCAAAGTATTCTACAAAGCAACCATCATCAAAACAGCATGGTTCTGGCACAGAAACAGTCACATAGATCAGTGAAACAGATAAGAGAGCCCAGAAATTAACTGCCATTTATATGACAATTAATCCATGATAAAGGACACAAGAATATACATTATGGAAAAGACAGTATCTTCAACAAATGATGTTAGGAAAATTGGACAACTGTAAACAAAAGATTCTAACTGGACCACTCTCTAACACTATTCACAAAAATAAACTCAAAATGGTTTAAATAGCTAAATATAAAACTATAAATATAGAACCCTACCCACAGTGCAACAGGGTTCCCTTTTCTCCACACCTTCTCCAGCATTTATTGTTTGCAGATTTCTTAATGATTGCCATCCTGACCAGAGTCGGGTGATACGTCATTGTAGTTTTGATTTGCATTTCTCTAATAATGAGTGATGTTTAGCATCTTTCCTCATGCTTCTTAACCATCTGTATGTCTTCATTGGAGAAGTGTCTGTTTAGGTCTTCTGTCCATTTTATGATTGGGTAGTTTGTTTTTCTTATAATGAGCTACATAAGCTGCTTGAAGCAGCTAGATGCTCATCTTCAGGGGAATAGATACAGAAGTTGTGGAATGAAATATTAGTCATAGAAAAGAATGAAATTGAGTAAGTTCTAGTGAGGTGGATGAACCTAGAATCTGTAACACAGAGTGAAGTAAGTCAGAAAGAGTAAAACAAATACCATATAATTAACACATATATATGGAATCTAGAGAAATGGTACTGATGAACCTATTTGCAGGGCAGAAATAAAGGCACAGACATAGAGAACAGACTTAAGGACACAGCAGGAGAAGAAATTTGGATGAATTGAGAGAGTATTGACATGTATACACTACCATGTGAAGCTACTGTGTAAAACAGGGAGCTCAGTTAGGTGCTATGTGATGACTTAGAAAGGTGGGATGGGAGAGTGGGGGAAGGCTTAAAAGAGAGAGGTTATATGTATACTTATAGCTGACTCATGTTGTACAGCAGAAATTAACACAGCATTATAAAACCATTATCCTCCAATTTTAAAAAGTTAATTTCAATTACATAGAATTTGTCTGGGTCAAAGGGTGCAGATTTATATTTGTAAGATGAATAGTGCTGGGGATCTAATGTACAGCATGGTAATTATAGTTAACACTATATTGTAAACCTGAAACAGTAGATCTTAAAAAGAAAAAAGAAATGGCAATTATGTTACATGATGATACTTTTGGCTCAAGCTAAAGTGATAATCATTTTATAATGTATACAAATATCAATCAACACACGTACACCTTCAACTTACAATGTCCTATGTCAATCATATTTCAATAAAGCTGGAATTTTTTTCTCAAAAAAAATTAGACATAATCCCCAGAGGGATGATATGGGGATGGAGGTGGGAGGGGGGTTCAGGATTGGGAACACATGTACACCCGTGGCAGATTCATGTTGATGTATGGCAAAACTGATAAAATATTGTAAAGTAATTAGCCTCTAATTAAAATAAATAAATTTAAATTTTTTTAAGATTTTTTAAAAATGAGCAGAGGGTCTGAATAGACATTTTTCCAAAAAACTTACAGATACCCAACAGGTATGTGAAAATATGCCTCATCATCACTAATCATCAGGGAAATGCAAGTCAAAACCTCATATCCATCGGAATGACTATTAACAAGAAGACAATAAATAATAGGTGTTGGTGAGGATGTAGAGAAAACGTAGAAACGTACATGTGTTTTATAACAATTTTATATTATCAATGCTATTTTCAAAGTTAATAAGTGTATTTATGTTCCTAGACTCTAATAGAATAAAGGAAACTAAAGAGAAAACAGAGAAATTACAACTTCAAAAAGATGTTTTTCCCTTAACAAATATGTAACTTCCTAAAGGTTCCCCTGAAGTTAAGAAAACCTTTATAGATTTCACAGTTAGAATAATTATTTGCTATATGGTCCAATTTTAGATAGAGTCAAAAGTCTTCACACTATAGATGAATTGGTGGCCATATCCTCCAGCTGAAGATAGTCAGAGATGCACCAACAGCTGAACAAGTTGGGATTATTACTTGTTGCAGTGAGGTAGACACACACTGTGAGAAACATGGAGCATCTTAGTACAGGGAGATCAAGGATCAGAACTTGGGAGTAGAATGTGGCTCTGATTTTGGTTGCTGCCACATGCCTATCTGTCAGTGTCAGGCCAGTATCCAGCAGTAAAGAGCTTTGACCAGCAGTGCTAGGTCAGGTCCCAGATGTGAGAGACTGTTTCTCTTTCCCAGAGACAGTATTATTTGAATATATTCTCTCATTGATATCATACATGGCTACTTATCACATACATTGTGATTTTTTTACACTGTTAGATTCTGTAAATTTCACTGTATATACTTGTATGGTATTTTCCAAAGTTTTTTGCATTTGTTCAATGTTGAAGCAGTTTCAGTGGTTTCCAGCCTTCCAGGTAATATTCTCTTTTCCTTGAGCTCTTAATTTTAGCCAATATTTAATTCAGTTCAGTTCAGTTGCTCAATCATGTCCAACTGTTTGCAACCTCATGAATCACAGCACGCCAGGCCTCCCTGTCCATCACCACTCCCAGAGTTCACTCACACTCATGTCCATCAAGTCCGTGATGCCATCCAGCCATCTCATCTTCTGTCATCCCCTTCTTCTCCTGCCCCCAATCCCTCCCAGCATCAGAGTCTTTTCCAATGAGTCAACTCTTCACATGAGGTGGCCAAAGTACTGGAGTTTCAGCTTTAACGTCATTCCTTCCAAAGAAATCACAGGGCTGATATTCAGAATGGACTGGTTGGATCTCCTTGCAGTCCAAGGGACTCTCAAGAATCTTCTCCAACACTACAGTTCAAAAGCATCAATTCTTCAGCGCTCAGCGTTCTTCACAGTCCAACTCTCACATCCATACATGACTACTGGAAAAACCATAGCCTTGACTGCTGCTGCTGCTGCTGCTAAATCGCTTCAACTTGTCCGACTCTGTGCGACCCCATAGACTAGACGGACCATAATTGGGTGGATTTTATTTTAAAATGATTTCTTTCATGAAAGATCGATGAGTGCTGTATTCTCTGATTTTTTTCATGTTTCAGAATGTCTACAAATGCCTTTATTCTTTAAATGTATCTTGCCTGAGTCACAGTTTCTTTCCTTCAGAAATTTGTAGACATAGTTCTATTGTCTTCCAGCACTGACTGCTGTTTTAGAGAAATCTAAGGCCAATATAATGCTTTTGCCTTGGAAGCATACATCATATCTGAAAGAAGAAAGCTTTACAATTTTCATTTTCCATTTTCACATGACTTGCCTACTGATTAATATTATAAACACCATTTTTTTATTTAAAAAACTCAATAAAAAATAAATTTAATTATATAGTCCAGTGTTTTTACCACAAAATTTACATTTATTTTTTAAAAATTGTGTTGAACTATAGCTTCAGTCCATGGGGTCGCTAAGAGTCAGACAAGACTGAGCGACTTCCCTTTTACTTTTCACTTTCACGCATTGGAGAAGGAAATGGCAACACACTCCAGTGTTCTTGCCTGGAGAATCCCAGGGACGGGGGAGCCTCGTGGGCTGCCGTCTCTAGGGTACACAGAGTCAGACACAACTGAAGCGACTTAGCAGCAGCAGCAGCATAGCTGATTCACAATATCATCAATTCCTGTTGTACATTAGAGTGATCCTGTTATAAGTATACATATTCTTTAAAATTCACCCTTTTAGAGTATACAATTCAGTGGGTTGTTTTATGTTTTTTGTATATTCACAAAGTTGTGTAATCATTATCATATAAAATTCTAGAATATTTCCATCACCCCCAAAAGAAGTTCTGTGACCATCAGTAGCTACATACATTCCCCCCTCCATCCACTCTCTGTAACCCACTAACCTACCTCTGTCTCTGTGAGTTGCTTATTCTAGACATCACATGTAAATAGACTCATACAATATGTGGTCTTTTGTGTCTGACTTCTTTCTCTTAGCACAAAATTTTCAAGGGTCATCCATGGTGTGGCATGGTTCACAATATTTCATTCATTTTTATGGTTATGTTATTGATTTATATTCCACAATATGAATATACAGTATTTTCTTTATTCATCAGTTGAGAGGTATTTGGGTTGTTTGCAACTTGGAGCAATGATAAAAAATGCTACTATGAACATTCATGTACAAGCTTTTTCATGGACGTCTTTTAATTCCCTTGAGCATATGACTGGGTGTGGAATTGCAGGGTCACATGATAACATTATGCCTAACTTTTATCCTATTTTTCAAAAGTGGCAGTAGCATTTTACATTCCCAGTAGCTATGTGTGAAAGTGAGGGGTCTCCATATCCTTGCTAACACATTTTGGTTTATGTTTGTTTTGATTACAGCCATCCTAGTAAGTGAGAAGTATTATCTCATTATAATTTTAATTTGCATTTGGCTGATGCCTGGTGATGTTGTACATCTTCACACCTGCTTATTGGTCACTTGATATCATCTTTGAAAAATTGTCTTTCAGTTCTTTGCCCAATTTTTAAAATACTATTTATATTGTATTGTTGTAGTGTAAATATTCTTTATGTATTCTGAATACCTGCTGTTTTTAAACATTGCTTCTCATAGAAACACTTCTGGAGATTTGGAGAAAAACAGCAATACCTGGGCATTTATATTTTTCAAAAAATGTAAAGGTAATTCCAAAATTATTCTGGGTTTATTTTACAGGTTTCTCTATTAATTGTTAGTTTTAGTAATATAGAATTTCATTATTTTCTGTTAACCAATCATGATACAATGGTTCAGTTCAGTTCAGTCACTCAGTCATGTCTGACTCTTTGTGACCCCATGAATAGCAGCACGCCAGGCCTGTCCATCACCATCTCCCGGAGTTCACTCAGACTCACATCCATCGAGTCCGTGATGCCATCCAGCCATCTCATCTTCTGTCGTTCCCTTCTCCTCCTGCCCCCAATCCCTCCCAGCATCAGAATCTTTTCCAATGAGTCAACTCTTCACCTGAGGTGGCCAAAGGACTGGAGCTTCAGCTTTAGCATCATTCCTTCCACAGAAACCCCAGAGTTGATCTCTTTCAGATGGACTGGTTGGATCTCCTTGCAGTCCAAGGGACTCTCAAGAGTCTTCTCCAACACCACACTTCAAAAGTATCAATTCTTTGGTGCTCAGCCTTCTTCACAGTCCAACGCTCACATCCATACATGGCCACAGGAAAAACCATAGCCTTGACTAGACGGACCTTAGTCGGCAAAGTAATGTCTCTGCTTTTATATGCTGTCTAGGTTGGTCATAACTTTCCTTCCAAGGAGTAAGCGTCTTTTAATTTCATGGCTGCAGTCACCCTCTGCAGTGATTTTGGAGCCCAAAAAAATAAAGTCTGACACTGTTTCTACTGTTTCCCCATATATTTCCCATGAGGTGATGGAACCAGATGCCATGATCTTTGTTTTCTGAATGGTGAGCTTTAAGCCAACTTTTTCACTCTCCTCTTTCACTTTCATCAAGAGGCTTTTTAGCTCCTCTTCACTTTCTGCCATAAGGGTGGTGTCATCTGCATATCTGAAGTTATTGATATTTCTCCCAGCAATCTTGATTCCAGCTTGTGTCTCTTCCAGTCCACCGTTTCTATGATGTACTCTGTATATAAGTTAAATAAGCAGGGTGACAATATACAGCCTTGATGTACTCCTTTTCCTATTTGGAACCAGTCTGTTGTTCCAGGTCCAGTTCTAACTGTTGCTTCCTAACCTGCATACAGATTTCTCAAGAGGCAGGTTAGGTGGTCTGGTATTCCCCTCTCTTTCAGAATTTTCCACAGTTTATTGTGATCCACACAGTCAAAGGCTTTGGCATAGTCAATAAAGCAGAAATGGATGTTTCTCTGGAGCTCTCTTGCTTTTTTCATGATCCAGCGGATGTTGGCAATTTGATCTCTGGTTCCTCTGCCTTTTCTAAAACCAGCTTGAACATCAGGGAGTTCATGGTTCACGTATTGCTCAAGTCTGGCTTGGAGAATTTTGAGCATTACTTTACTAGCATGTGAGATGAGTGCAATTGTGCAGTAGTTTGAGCATTCTTTGGCATTGCCTTTCTTTGGGATTGGAATGAAAACTGACCTTTTCCAGTCCTGTGGCCACTGCTGAGTTTTCCAAATTTGCTGGCATATTGAATGCAGCACTTTCACAGCATCATCTTTCAGGATTTGAAACAGCTCAACTGGAATTCCATCACCTCCACTAGCTTTGTTCATAGTGATGCTTTCTAAGGCCCACTTGACTTCACATTCCAAGATGTCTGGCTCTAGATTAGTCAACACATCATCATGGTTATCTGGGTCATGAAGATCTTATTTGTACAGTTGTTCTGTGTATTCTTGCTACCTTTTCTTAATATCTTCTGCTTCTGTTAGGTCCAGACCTTTTTATTAAGTGAATAATAGTTACAAAATCACAATAGTAAAAGATGTTTATCAGGTTTTACAATCAATAGCCAGACAAAAAAGAAATGATAAACACAACTGCAAACCATAATGGAAATATGGCTAACCTAATAATATGAAATATTTACATAAAGTTTGAAGGGTTAAGTAGAGTGATGTGGTAAGTGGAAGTACATACATGCACATGTTTTCATCTGTCCATCAAGTCTGGTCTTCCATTTAATCCATTTACATTTAAGGTAATTATTCATATGTGTGATCCTGGACCATTTTCTTAATTGTTCTGTGTTTATTTTGTTTAGGTCTTTTCCATCTCTTTTGTTTCCTTCCTAGGGAAATTCCTTTAGCATTTATTATAAAGCTGGTTTTGTGGTGTTGAATTCTCTTAACTTTTGTCTGTCTTGAAAGTGTTTGATTTACCATCAAATCTGAATGAGATTCTTGTTGGGTATAGAGTTCCAAAGAATAGCAAGAAGAGATAAGAAAGCCTTCTTCAGNTGATGGACAGGGAGGCCTGGCGTACTGCGATTCATGGGGTCACAAAGAGTCGGAAACGACTGCGTGACTGAACTGAAATAGTATTCTTGGTTTCATGTTCTTCCCTTTTCATCACTTTAAATATATCATGCCATTCCTTCTGGCTTGTAGAGCTTCTGCTGAGAAATCAGCTGATAACCTTATGTGAGTTACCTTGCATGTTATTTGTCCTTTTCTCCTTGGTACTTATAGTATCTTATCTTTGTCTTCAGTTTTCTATGGTTTGATTACTATGTGTCTCCTTGTGCTCCTCCTTGGGATTATCCTGCCTGGGACTCTCAGTGCTTTCTGGACATGGTTGAGTATTTCCTTTCCCCTTTAGGGAAGTTTTCATCTATTATCTTTTCAAATATTTTCTCAGATCCTTTCTCTCTCTCTTCTCCTCCTGGGACCCATATAATGAAAATGTTAGTGTGTTTAATGTTGTCTCAGAGGTCTCTTAGGCTGTCTTCACTTTTTTCATTCTTTTTTTCTATATTCTGTTTTGCAGCAGTAATTTTCACCATTCTGTCTTCCAGACCACCTATTCATTTTTCTGCCTCACTTATTCTGCTATTGATTCCTTCTAGTGTTTTATTTATCTTTGTTTGTCTGTTCTTTAGTTCTTCTAGGTCTTTGGTAAATATTTATTGCATCTTCTCCATTCTTCTTCCGAGATCCTGATCCTGAACCATCTTCATTATCATTATTCTGTATTCTTTTTCTGAAGGTTGACTATCTCCACTTTAATTAGTTGATTTTCTGATGTTTATCTTATCCCTTCATCTGGGACATAATTCTCTGCTCTATCCTTCTGATTACTTTCTGTAATATGGTTTTCAGTTTAGTCACTGCAGGGTCTTCTTGCTTCTTCTGTCAGCCCCTCTGATGAAGGAGGCTAAGAGGCTTGTATAACTTTCCTGATGGGAGGGACTGATAGTGGGGAAAACTGGGTCTTGCTTTAGTGAGCAGGGCTGTGGTCAGTAAAACTTTAATCCAATTGTCTACTGATGGGCGGGGTTACAATCCCTCCCTCTTAGTTGTTTAGCCTGATGCAACTTAGCCCTGGGGCCTACGGGCTCTATGGTAGGGTTAATGGTGACTTCCAAGAGGGCTTGTGCCAAGGCAACTGCAGAATTCTGCTACTAGTGCCCTTAGCCTCATGGTGAACCTCTGCAGACACATGTCTCCACAGGAGAGCCTCCAGCACTAGCAGGAAGATCTGATTCAGTCTCCTATGGGGTCAATGATTATTTCCCCTGGGTCTCGGTGCACACAAGATTTTGTTTGTGCCCTCCAAGAGTGGAGTCTCTGTTTCCCGAAGTCTTGCAGAATTCTTGTAATCAAATCTCATTGGCCTTCAAAATCAGATTTCCAGAGAATCTCCAATCCCTATGCCAGATCCCTAGGCTGGGAAGCCAGACATGGCACTCAGAACTTTCACAATAATAGGAGAACTTCTTTGGTATTATTGTATGGGTTGTGGGTCACCCACCCAGCAGAAATAGGATTTTATTTTATTGTGACTGCATTTCCTACCATTTCACGTGGCTTTTTCCTTGTATTTGGATGTGGGTTATCTTTTTGGTGGGTTCCAAGGGCCTCCTATCAATGGTTGTTCAACAGCTAGTTGCAATTTTGGTACTCTGAGGGGAAGAGATGACTACACATTTTTCTACTCTGCCATCTTGAACCCCATACTTTAAAACACAGCTGACATGTGCTGACAGCCTCCTTCTGCTAGACCTTTTCTGAGGGCTTTACATTTATTAACTTAGTTAATCCTGTTGCCATTATTGTTGGCAATCTGTTTCACAGATGAGGAAGATGAGCACCAAAAAATGAGCCAGCCAGGCTGAAATCCAGACAGTACAGTTTCTATAGCTGTGCTTTTAAATACTGCACTATACTCCTGTACAAAATAGGAATTCTAATGATGGATGAGAAAATATGCTTATCAGTCACTCTGATAAGCACAGAGAATAAAACTATTGTATTTGAGCCTATAAAACTCATCAGAAAGTTGTCAGGTGCTTAAAATATGACCCAAAGAGAGAGCTCACTGAAATCCCTTCCTTTGCAATATTTTGCTTAACATACTAATCCATTTGGCTTTATTTTAAAGCAACAACTGAATTTTTACTCTTTTATTGGCTGGTGTATCTAGTAATCATCTACTATGACTAATGTTTTTTTGCTAAGTATTGGGAGTTAAATAGTGAGTGACAGAAGCACAAGTCCAGCTCTTGTGGAGTTTATAGTCTTGTAGGAAAGGTAGATATTAATCAGCAGTGTCACAGAGAAGTATGAAATCACAACTGCGATGAATAGAAATCAAATGGTCACAATTCTCTGTAAGCAGACAGGAACAGAAGAGCATAACCTAGATCCAGTGGTCAAGAAGGAAAACTTGAAACTGAGAACTGAAGGACAATGTGCTACTCAACAGGCAAAAGGCTGCATTTGATGAGGAGAAGGTGACTCTAAGCTGCCAGGCTGTTGAATGGAACACAGTTTGTCTCTACCACTGAAAGGAGTCCAGTGTCTGGAAAACACAGTGCAAATACTCACAGAAGATATACACTCAGAGAAGCCAGGATACTTCTCTCTGTATGAGAAATACATTTTAAATATCAGCTGACTTGAACTTGTCAAATAGTAAATACGAAAACAAAAGATGGGGGTAAATTCATGGAATTGGTGAGACGATTGAAAGACAAAGAAGATAAATTTGGGATAGTGAAACAACCCAGAGATGGGTAAGGATGGAAACACTATACCCCCCAGGTTAGTGGGACTAAGAAGGGAGTTTGTGAGTAGTTTCTTGAAAGCCCAATTCAGAGCAGCCTCATAGAAGCTAGTGGGTTCTATGCCCCTGGGAAACAGACCAAAATAGACAAGAAGAGAGGAAAATACCTTAGTTTCTTCCATTCTCTGCTCTGCTAGATACCTTTTCCATTAACAACAGTTTATCCACTCACCGAGGAGCTGGAAACAGAGCCACAGCTGTTAGCATCCATGAGGCACAGAGCAAGGCAGGGAAGGGACCGGGATAGGTCTATGGACAGAAATTCAGGGCCAGCACAGACATAACATAGTGTGTGCTGAATAAAGGAGCTCTTAAAATTTCTACTCCTTAAAACCTGCCTTTTCTGGACATGTATTCTCTGTTAAGTCTCATCTTTGAACTTGAAATCCTAAAATTCTACCTACCTTACTCCACAACCTCACTTATTTTTATTTCATATATATTCATTCTCATATCAAATTAGGGTTTTTATTGTTCAGTCACTAAGTCATGTTTGACTCTTTGTGACCGCATGAACTGCAACATGCCAGGGTTTCATGTCCTTCACTATCTCCCTGAGTTTGCTCAAACACATGCTATTGATTCAGTGATGCCATCCAGTCATCTCATCCTCTGTCATCCCCTTCTCCTTCTTGCCCTCAATCTTTCCCAGCATCAGTGCTTTTCCAATAAGTCAGTTCTTCTCATCAGGTGGACAAAGTTTTGGAGCTTCATCTTAAGCATCAGTCCATCCAGAGAATATTCAGGGTTGATTTCCATTAAGATTGACTTGTTTGATCTCCTTGCTGTCCAAGGGATTCTCAAAGTTCTTCTCCAGCAGCACATTTCGAAAACATTAACTCACCCCTCAGCCTTCTTTGTAGTCCAACTCTCACATCCATACATGACCGCTGGAAAGCCCATAGCTTTGACTATAAAGATTTTGTCAACAAAGTGATGTCTCTGCTTTTTAATACAACGTCTAGGTTTTCCACAGCTTTTCTTCAAAGAGCAAGCATTTTCTTTTTTAATTCTGTGACTGCAGTCACTATCTGCAGCGATTTTGGAGGCCAAGAAAGTGAAATCTGACGCTGTTTCCACTTTTCACCCATCTATTTGTCATGAAGTGATGGGAATGGATGCCATGATCTTCGTTTCTTGAATGTTCAGTTTTAACATTCACTTTTTCACTCTCCTCTTTCACACTCATCAAGAGGCTCTTTAGTTCCTCTTTAGTTACTCTTCACTTTCTGCCATTAGAGTGGTATAATATGCATATCTGAGGTTGTTGATATTTCTCCTGGCAGTCTTGATTCCAGCTTATGAGTCATCCAGTCCAGCATTTCATGTGATATACTCTGCATGTAATTTAAATGAGCAGGGCAACAATATACAGTCTTGATGTACTCCTTTCCCAATTTTGAACAAGTCCATTGTTCCATGCCCAGTTCTAACTATTGCTTAACTTGTCCTGCATACAGGTTTCTCATGAGGCAAGTAAGGTGGTCTGGCATTTCCACTTCTTCAGGAATATTCCACAGTTTGTTGTGATACACACAATCAAAGGATTTAGCATAGCCAATGAAGCAGAAGATGTTTTCTTGGAACTCTCTTGCTTTTTCTATGATCCAGCAGATGTTGGTAATTTGATCTCTGGTTCCTCTGCCTTTTCTAAATAGAGTTTGTGCATCAGGAAGTTCTTAGTTTGTGTACTACTGAAGTCAAGCTTGAAGGATTTTGAGCATAATCTTGCTAGCATTTGAAATGATTGCCACTGAATGGTAGTCTGAACTTTCTTTGCTATTGCATTTCTTTGGGATTGGAATGAAAACTGACCATTTCCAGTCCTGTGGCCACTGCTGAGTTTTCCAAATTTACTAGCATATTGAGTACAGCACTTTAACAGCATAATCTTTTGAATGTGAAATAGCTCAGCTGGAATTCCATCACCTCCACTAGTTTTGTTCATAGCAGTGCTTTCTAAGGCCCATTTGACTTCACACTCCAGGATGTCTGGCTCTAGGTGATGACCACACCATCATGGTTATCTGGGTCACTAAGACCTTTTTGTACAGTTCTTCTGTGTATTTTCTTCTGCTTCCATTAGGTCCTTGCCATTTTTGTCTTTTATTGTGTCCATCTTTCATGAAATGTTCCATTGGTATCTCCAGTTTTCTTAAAGAGATCTCTAGTCTTTCTCATTCTATTGTTTTCTTCTGTTTCATTGCATTGTACACTTAAGAAGGCTTTCTTTTTTTAATTAATTTTTATTTTTTAGTTTGTTTTGCTTTACAATACTGTATTCATTTTGCTATACATCGACATGAATCAGCCACTAGTGTACATGAATTCCCAATCCCGACCCCCACCTCCCCCCTCCCGCCCCACACCATCTCTCTGGATTATCCCCGTGCATCAGTCCCAAGCATCCCGCATCCTGAATTAAGAAGGCTTTCTTATCTCTCTTTGCTCTTCTCTGAAGCTCTGCACTCAGTAGGGTATATCTTTCCCTTTCTCCTTTGCCTTTTGCTTCTCTTCTTTTGTCAGCTATTTGTAAGGTCTCCCCAGACAACCACTTCAACTTCCTGCATTTCTTTTCCTTGGAGATGGTTTTGATCATGACCTCCTGTACAATGTCACAAACCTCCATCCATGTTCTTCAGGCACTCTCTCTACCAGATCTAGTTCTTTGAATCTATTTGTCACTTACACTGTATAATCATAAGGAATTTGATTTGAGTCATGCCTAAATGACCTAGTGGTTTCCCCTATACTGTACTGTGCTTAGTCGTTCAGTCATGTCCGACTCTTTGTGACCCCAAGCACTGTAGCCCACCAGACTCCTCTGTCCATGGGGGATTCTCCAAGCAAGAATACTGGAGTGGCTTGCCATGCCCTCCTCCAGGGGATTTTCCCAACCCAGGGATCAAACCCAGGTCTCTTGCATTGCAGGTGGATTCTTTACCATCGGACCCCCAGGAAAGCCCAGTAGTAGCCCAATTTCCCTAATTTCTTCAGTTTGAGCCTGAATTTTGCAATAAAGAGCTGATCACCTCCCCCCTCCCGCCCCACACCATCTCTCTGGATTATCCCCGTGCATCAGTCCCAAGCATCCCGCATCCTGAATTAAGAAGGCTTTCTTATCTCTCTTTGCTCTTCTCTGAAGCTCTGCACTCAGTAGGGTATATCTTTCCCTTTCTCCTTTGCCTTTTGCTTCTCTTCTTTTGTCAGCTATTTGTAAGGTCTCCCCAGACAACCACTTCAACTTCCTGCATTTCTTTTCCTTGGAGATGGTTTTGATCATGACCTCCTGTACAATGTCACAAACCTCCTCCATGTTCTTCAGGCACTCTCTCTACCAGATCTAGTTCTTTGAATCTATTTGTCACTTACACTGTATAATCATAAGGAATTTGATTTGAGTCATGCCTAAATGACCTAGTGGTTTCCCCTATACTGTACTGTGCTTAGTCGTTCAGTCATGTCCGACTCTTTGTGACCCCAAGCACTGTAGCCCACCAGACTCCTCTGTCCATGGGGGATTCTCCAAGCAAGAATACTGGAGTGGCTTGCCATGCCCTCCTCCAGGGGATTTTCCCAACCCAGGGATCAAACCCAGGTCTCTTGCATTGCAGGTGGATTCTTTACCATCGGACCCCCAGGAAAGCCCAGTAGTAGCCCAATTTCCCTAATTTCTTCAGTTTGAGCCTGAATTTTGCAATAAAGAGCTGATGATTTGAACCACAATCAGCTCCAGGTCTTGTTTTTGCTGATTGTATAGAGCTTCTCCACCTTCAGCTGCAAAGACTATAATAAGATTTCAGTATTAGCCATCTAGTGATGCCCATGTGTAGAGTCATCTCTTGTGTTGGAAGAGGATGTTTTCTATGACCAATTTGTTCTCTTGGCAAAGCTCTGTTAGCCTTTGCCCTGCTTCATTTTGTACTTCAAGGTCAAACTTACCTTTTTCTCCAGGTATCTCTTGACTTCCTACTTTTGCATTCCAGGCCCCTATGATGAAAAAAGTTTTTTTTGTTTTGTTTTGCTTTGTTTGGGGTTGGTTCTAGGAGGTCTTGTAGGTCTTCACAGAATCATTCAACTTCATTTTCTTCAGCATTAGTGGTTGCGGCATAGACTTGGATTACTGTGATGTTGAATGATTTGCCTTGGAAATGAACTGAGATCATTCTGTCATTTTGAGATTGCAACTAAGTACTGCATTTTGGATTCTTTTGTTGACAATGAGAGCTTCATTCCTTCTAAGGGATTCTTGCCACAGAATCTAAATTAAATTCACCTATTTCTGTTCCTTTTAGTTCACTGATTGCTAAAATTTCAATGTTCACTCTTGCCACTCCTGTTTGATCACATACAATTTATCTTTATTCATGGACTTCATGTTCCAGGTTCCTATGCAGTATTGTTCTTTACAACATTGGACTTCACCACAAGACACAACCACAACTGAGAATCATTTCTACTTTGGGTCAGCTGCTTCATTCTTTCTGTAGCTATTTCTATGTACTTCCCCAGTAATATATTGGACATCTACTGACCTGCAGAGCTTATTTTTCAGTGTTATATCTTTTTGCCTTTTCACTGGAGAAGAGAATGGTAAACCACTTCAGTCTTCTTGCCTTGAGAACCCCAAGAGTGTATGAAAAGGCAAGTTAGGGAAGTGGACTACAAAATCTATGGTACCACATGTGATATGATAATCTTTCTTAAAAATATCACCAAATGTCCATTATTTTTCATAATTTTCAGGTATCTTCTGTTATTATCATAAAATTTTAGTAAAAAGTTAATATATGAATCTTACAATAAGAGAGAATGAATGAGACAATGGATGGGAGATTAAGGGAGAATGAAAATGTGAAATATGACCTTAGATTTAGCCTGGAAATTATTTGATCAAAAAAGAACTTATTCCATTTCTAAATTTGACGTAAGTGGTAGAAGCAGATTAGTAAGTTTGTTCCTAGAGAACAGACATTAATCACAATATTGAGCTGGGAGCAGAGATTCTCTCTGTCAAAGCATGGCTCAGAAACCTTCCTGAAATTTTCCTTGCAGAGATTTAGCAACAGAGAGGCTACTCCTCTGTTTAAAAAAAATTTAGTTTATATCAGAGTACAGTTGATTAACAATGTTGTGTTAGTTTCAGGTGTACAATAAAGTGATTCGGTTATACATATGCATATATCTATCCTTTTTCAAATTATTTTCCAGTTCAGATTATTACAGAAAATTGTGCAGAACTCCCTGCGCTATACAGTAGGTTCTTGCTGGTTGTCTATTTTATTTTTTATTTTACTTTACAATACTGTATTGGTTTTGCCATACATCAACATGAATCTGCCACGGGTGTACATGTGTTCCCAATCCTGAACCCCTCTCCCACCTCCCTCCCCATACCATCTCTCTGGGTCATCTCAGTGCACCAGCCCCAAGCATCCTGTATCCTGCATTGAACCTAGACTGGCAATTTGTTTCTTACATGATATTATACATGTTTCAATGCCATTCTCCCAAATCATCCCACCCTCTCCCTCTCCCTCAGAGGCCAAAAATCTGTTCTATACATCTGTGTCTCTTTTGCTGTCTCACATACAGGGTTATCAATTCCATGTTTCTAAATTCCATATATATGTGTTAGTATACTGTATTGGTGTTTTTCTTTGTGGCTTACTTCACTCTGTATAATCGGCTCCAGTTTCAGCCACCTCATTAGAACTGATTCAAATGGATTCTCTTTAATGGCTGAGTAATACTCCATTGTATACGTACCACAGCTTTCTTACTCATTTATCTGCTGATGGACACCTAGGTTGCTTTCATGTCCTGGCTATTATAAACAGTGCTGCGATGAACATTGGGGTACATGTGTCTCTTTCAATTCTGGTTTCTTTGGTGTGTATGCCCAGCA
>SJXQ01005270.1:45021-65340 GCA_006408695.1 Aepyceros melampus
CTTCTTCTTTTCCAATCTGGATTCCTTTTATTTCTTTTTCTGCTCTGACTGCTGTGGTCAAAACTTCCAGAACTATGTTGAATAGTAGTGGTGAAAGTGAGCACCCTTGTCTTGTTCCTGACTTTAGGGGAAATGCTTTCAATTTTTCACCATTGAGGAGAATGTTTGCTGTGTGTTTGTCATATATAGCTTTTGTTATTTTGAGGTATGTTCCTTCTATTCCTGCTTTCTGGAGAGTTTTTATCATAAATGGATGTTGAATTTTGTCAAAGGCTTTCTCTGCATTTATTAAGATAATCATATGGCTTTTATTTTTCAATTTGTTAATGTGGTGAATTACATTGATTGATTTGCGGATATTGAGGAGTCCTTGCATCCCTGAGATAAAGCCCACTTGGTCATGGTGTATGATCTTTTTAATGTGTTGTTGGATTCTGATTGCTAAAATTTTGTTAAGGATTTTTGCATCTATGTTCATCAGTGATTTTGGCCTGTAGTTTTCTTTTTTTGTGGTGTCTTTGTCAGGTTTTGGTATTAAGGTGATGGTGACCTCATAGAATGAGTTTGGAAGTTTACTTTCCTCTGCAATTTTCTGGAAGAGTTTGCATAGGACTGGTGTTAGCTCTTCTCTAAATTTTTGGTAGGTTTCAGCTGTGAAGCCGTCTGGACCTGGGATTTTGTTTGCTGGAAGATTTCTGATTACAGTTTCAATTTCCATGCTTGTGATGGGTCTGTTAAGATTTTCTATTTTTTCCTGGTTCAGATTTGGAAAATTGTACTTTTCTAAGAATTTGTTCATTTCTTCCACGTTGTCCATTTTATTGGCATATATTTGCTGGTAGTATTCTCTTATGATCCTTTGTATTTCTGTGTTGTCTGTTGTGAGCTCTCCATTTTCATTTCTAATTTTATTGATTGATTTTTCTCCCTTTGTTTCTTGCTGAGTCTGGCTAATGGTTTGTCAATTTTATTTGTCCTCTCAGAGAACCAGCTTTTGGCTTTGTTGATTTTTGCTGGTCTCTTTTGTTTCTTTTGCATTTATTTCTGCCCTAATTTTTAAGATTTCTTTCCTTCTACTAACCCTTGGGTTCTCCATTTCTTCCTTTTCTAGTTGCTTTAGGTGTAGAGTTAGGTTATTTATTTGACTTTTTTCTTGTTTCTTGAGGTAAGACTATATTGCTATGAACTTTCCCCTTAGCACTGTTTTATAGTGTCCCACAGGTTTTGGGTTGTTGTGTTTTCATTTTCATTTGTTTCTATGCTTATTTTGATTTCTTTTTTTATTTCTTCTGTGATTTATTGGTTATTCAGAAGCATGTTGTTCAGCCTCCATATGCTGGAATTTTTAATAGTTTTTGTCCTGTAATTGAGATCTAATCTTACTGCATTATGGGCAAAAAAGATGCTTGGAATGATTTTGATTTTGTTGAATTTATCAAGGCTAGGTTTATGGCCCAGGATGTGATCTATCCTGTAGAACGTTCCTTGAGCACTTGAGAAAAAGGTGAAATTCATTGTTTTGGGGTGAAATGTCCTATAGATATCAATTAGGTCTAACTGGTCTATTGTATCATTTAAAGTTTGTGTTTCTTTGTTAATTTTCTATTTAGTTGATCTATCCATAAGTGTGAGTAGAGTACTAAGGTCTCCCACTATTATTGTGTTATTCTTAATTTCCCCTTTCATACTTGTTAGTCTTATATATTGCGGTGCTCCTATGTTGGGCATATATATATTTATAATTGTTATATCTTCTTCTTGGATTGATCCTTTGATCATTATGTAGTATCTTTCTTTGTCTCTTTTCACAGCCTTTGTTTTAAAGTCTATTTTATCAGATATGAGTATTGCCACTCCTGCTTTCTTTTGGTCTCTATTTGCATGGAATATCTTTTTCCAGCCCTTCACTTTCAGTCTGTATGTGTCCCTTGTTTTGAGGTGGGTCTCTTGTAGGCAGCATATATAGGGGTTTTGTTTTTGTATCCATTCATCCAGTCTTTACCTTTTGGTTGGGGCATTTAACACATTTACGTTTAAAGTAATTATTGATAAGTATGATCCCATTGCCATTTACTTTATTGTTTTGGGTTCGGGTTTATATACTCTTTTTGTGTTTCCTGTCTAGAGAAGATCCTTTAGCATTTGTTGGAGAGCTGGTTTGATGGTGCTGAATTCTCTCAGCTTTTGCTTGTCTGTAAAGCTTTTGATTTCTCCATATTTGAATGAGATCCTTGCTGGGTACAGTAATCTGGGCTGTAGGTTATTTTCTTTCATCGCTTTAAGTATGTCCCGCCATTCCCTCCTGGCCTGAAGAGTTTCTATTGAAAGATCAGCTGTTATTCTTATGGGAATTCCCTTGTGTGTTATTTGTTGTTTTTCCCTTGCTGCTTTTAATATTTGTTCTTTGTGTTTGATCTTTGTTAATTTGTTTAATATGTGTCTTGGGGTGTTTCACCTTGGGTTTATCCTGTTTGGGACTCTCTGGGTTTCTTGGACTTGGGTGATTATATCCTTCCCCATTTTAGGGAAGTTTTCAACTTTTATCTCCTCAAGTATTTTCTCATGGTCTTTCTGTCTTCTTCTTCTGGGACTCCTATAATTCAAATGTTGGAGCATTACATATTGCCCTGGAGGCCTCTGAGATTGTCCTCATTTCTTTTAATTCATTTTTCTTTTTTCCTCTCTGATTCATTTATTTCTACCATTCTATCTTCTATTTCACTAATCCTATCTTCTGCCTCCAAAGCGTTTCTGATCTCATTTATTGCATTATTCATTATATATTGACTCTTTTTTATTTCTTCTAGGTCCTTGTTAAACCTTTCTTGCATCTTCTCAATCCTTGTCTCCAGGCTACGTATCTGTGATTTCATCTTGATTTCAAGATTTTGAAATCAAAATCACTATTTTCACTATCATTATTTGGAATTCTTTATCAGATAGATTCCCTATCTCTTCCTCTTTTGTTTGATTTGGTGGGCATTTATCCTGTTCCCTTACCTGCTGGGTATTTGTCTGTCTCTTCATCTTGTTTATATTGCTGAGTTTGGAGTGGCCTTTCTGTACTCTGGGAGTTTGTGGAGTTCACTTTATTGTGGAGTTTCCTCACTGTGGGTGGGGTTGTACGGGTGGCTTGTCAAGATTTCCTGGTTAGGGAAGCTTATGTCGGTGTTCTGGTGGGTGGAGCTGGATTTCTTCTGCTGGAGTGCACTGAAGTGTCCAGTAATGAGTTATGAGATGTCAGTGGTTTGGAGTGACCTTGAGTAGCCTGTATATTGAAGCTCAGGGCTGTGTCCCCGTGTTGCTGGAGAATTTGCATGGTATGTCTTGCTCTGGAACTTGTTGGCCCTTGGGTGGTGCTTGTTTTCAGTGTAGATATGGAGGTGTTTGATGAGCTCCTATCAATTAATATTCCCTGTAGTCTGGATTTCTCTGGTGTTCTCAGGATTTTGACTTAAGCCTCCTGCTTCTGATTTTCAGTCTTATTTTTACAGTAGCCTCAAGACTTCTCCATCTATACAGTACTGTTGATAAAACATCTAAGTTAATGAAAAGTTTCTCCACAGTGATGGACATCCAGAGAGGTTCACAGAGTTACATGGAGAAGAGAAGGGGGAGGAGGGAGATAGACGTGACCTGGATGAGATGAGGTAGAATCAAAAGAGGAGGGAGCAAGTTAGCCAGTAATCACTTCCTTATGTGCGCTCCACAGTCTGGACCACTCAGAGATGTTCACGGAGTTACACAGAGAAGAGAAGAGGAAGGAAGGAGACAGAGGTGGCCAGAAGGATAAAGGGGGGAATCAAAAGGAGAGAGACAGATCCAGCCAGTAATCAGTTCCCTAAGTGTTCTCTACCATCTGGAACACACAAAGAGATTCACAGAGTTGGGTAGAGAAGAGAAGGGGAAGGGAGGAGATAGAGGCAACCTGGTGGAGAAAAAGGAAAGTCCAAAGGGGGAGAGAGCAGTCAAGCCAGTAATCTCGCTCTCAAGTAAAAATGGGTGCTGAAGATTGGCTTCTTAAAGGTACAAAATTGATAACAAATACCAAAAAGCAAAGATTAAAAATCTAGAGTAGAGGTTGGATTTTCAAAAATACAATATTAAAGAAAAAAATAAAAAGTCACAAAAATTATATATATATATATATATATATATATGAAGTTTGCTTTTAAAAAGTAAGGTCTCTCTCTTCTTTTTTTGCAAAGTAATAGTAGGTTATAAAATGAAAATTAAAGGAGTAATAGAGGACTTAATTTTTTTAATCAAAAAAAATAAAGAATGATAGTAAAAATATATCTAGGACTTTCTCTGGTGTTGCTGTGGGCAGTATGGGGTCAGTTCAATTTCAGATAATTCCTTGATCTGGCTTATATTTCTCAAGATCTATAGGCCCCTTCCTATGTAGTCGGTACTAATGACAGGGTTTTAATCTATTGCACCTATCACGTCCAAGGAGGTTCCCTCTGTTTTAGCTTCTTCTGTTTGCTGGTCTCTTCAGTGTCTAATTTCCACCCTGACACTGGTGTGGTGGTAGACACTGTTTTAGGCTCACTTGTTCAGTCGTGCTGTGGGTAGGGAGGGACACTGCCAACAGATAACACTGGTGTGTACTCGCAGTGACTTGGCCACACCGGGTTTGCCCCCGCTCACAGCGTGTGTGCTTTCCCTGTCTACATTGCTTAGGCTCTAGGTTGCTCTGCCAGGAACTGTCTGAGGCCGGCCCTGGGTTGTGTGCACTTCCCAGGTCTAAGCTGCTCAAGTTCAGGTACTCAGGTAGTCCTCGGAGGCGCAGACTCAGTTGGACCTGCGTTTTGTGCCCTTCCCAGGTCCGAGCAACTCAGGTGACCAAGTGTTTGGCGAGCACAGTCCCTGCGACTTATCACCCCCCTTGTCCCTGCTGCTCGGTTTTCTGGGTGTACAACTGGCACACATTCTCAGGCAGATGTTGACTGTCCACAATCCCAAGAAGTCTTAGTTAGCAATGAAGCCTGCTTGCACTTTGGTAGATAATGCCTCTCTGGGGCCACAATTACCCCCTTCCAACTCTGGCTGCCTGTCACCAGAGGGGGATGGTGTGCAGCCAGCTAACTCTGCTCAGTCCTTTGTTCTGTGAGCGGGCCTGATGGTGTCTTTGGTTAGGGCTTTTTGCGTAGCTCTAGTCAGTCCTTTGTTATGTGAGTGGGCCTGGTGGTGTCTTAGGTTAGGGCTTGTCGCATAGTAGCTGTCCCACAGTCTGGTTTGTTGCCCAGGTTAATTCCCTCAGATTGCCCTCGGGGCACTCAGGCCGGGCCCTTACTCTAAGCAATGCAGCCTGCGCCTCCCTGCCCAACCCCCGCTTGCTAGTGGCAAATGCAAGCATCTGTGCTGCTTCTCTGCTGAGGGAGTTAACCTTGGGCATGTAATCTGTGGGTTTTAATTATTTACTTATTTTTCCTCCCGGTTAGGTGGCCCTCTGTGGTTTCAAGGCTCACCACGGACTCCTCACTGAGAGTGTTTCCTGGTGTTTGGAAATCTCTTTTTTAAGACTCCCTTCCTGGGATGGAGCTCCGTCCCAACATCTTTTGTCTCTCTTTTTGTCTTTTATATTTGTTCCTACTTCCTTTCAAAGACAATGGGCTTTTTTTTCTGGGTGCCTGATGTCCTCTGCCAGCATTCAGAACTTGTTTTGTGGAATTTACTCAGCATTCAAATGTTCTTTTGATGAATTTGTGGGGGAGAAAGTGGTCTCCCCGTCCTATTCCTCCACCATCTTAGGACTGCCTCCTATTTGCATTTTCTTAATTGCTTTAGGTTTGTTTTCGTGGTCCTTTTCCTCCTCTTGTATTTCCTGCCTATAGAAGTCCCTTGATATTTGTTTTAAAGCTGGTTTGGTGGTGCTAAATCCTCTTAACTTTTGTTTGTAAAGCTTTTCATTTCATTCTAATTTGAATGAGATCCTTGCCAAGTAGAGTATTAGGTTGTAGATTTTCTTTCTTTCAGTACTTTAAATATATCCTGCCATTCCCTTCTAGCCTGCAGTTTCTGCTGAAAGATCAGCTGTTAATTGTATGGGGTTTCCTGTATGTTACTTGTTGCTTTGAGTATTCTTTCTTTGTGATTAATCTTTGTTAGTCTGATTGTATGTGTCTTGCTGTGTATTCCTTGGTTTAACATGTATGGGACTCTCTATGCTTCTTGCACTTGATTAACCATTTCCTTTCCCATATTAAGGAAATTTTTGGCTATAATCTCTTCAAAAATTTTCTCAAACTTTTTATTTTTATCTTCTCCTTCTGGGACTCATAAAATCCAAAAGTTGGTGCATTTAATATTGTCCCAGAGGTCTCTGAGACTATCGATTTTTTGCCTTTTTTTTTTTCATTTATTCTGCTACTCTTATGTGTTACTGTTAATGTCTTCCTTTTATGTCTGTTAAAATTTGCATCATGTATTTAGGTTGGCCTATGAGGAGGAAATGGCAACCCACACTAGTATTCTTACCTGAAACATCCCATGGTCACAGGAGCCTGACAGGCTACAGTCCAATCGGTTGCAAAAAGTTGGATATGACTGAGTGATTAAGCACATGTTGCTGCTGCTGCTGCTAAGTCGCTTCAGTCATGTCCGACTCCGTGCGACCCCATACAGCAGCCCACCAGGTTCCCCTGTCCCTGGGATTCTCCAGGCAAGAACACTGGAGTGGGTTGCCATTTCCTTCTCCAATGCATGAAAGTGAAAAGTGAAAGTGAAGTCTCTCAGTCATGTCTGACTCTTAGCGACCCCATGCACTGCAGCCTACCAGGCTCCTCTGTCCATGGGATTTTCCAGGCAAGAGTACTGGAGTGGGTTGCCATTGCCTTCTCCAAGCACATGTTAGGTGAATATATACTTAAAATTGTTACATCTTCTTCTTGACTTGATCCCTTGTGTTGACCTCAATGCTTTTCTTTGTCTCTTGTGACAGTCTTTGTTCTGGTGTATACTTTGTGTGATAAAAGTGTTGCTACTCCAACTTTCTTTAATTTGCACTTACATGGAGTGTTTTTTACATCCCTTCACTTTGTTTCTTTATTAATAGATTTGCAGTGATTTTCTTGTAGGCAGCACATATAAAAATTTTGCATTTGTATTCATTCAGTTATTCTATGTCTTTTGATTGGAGTATTAATGTTTACACTTTAAGTAATTATTGATAGGTGTATATTTATTGCCATTTTTTCAATTGTTTGGAGATTTGGGGGTAATTTTTTCACTCTTTTATTCTTCTTTTGCTCTGGTCCCTTTAGTGTCTTTAGTGTTATATTTGATTTTTTCTCTCTTTTCTCTGTGAATCTGTTATAGATTTCTGATTCATGATTACTATGAGGCTTATATACAGCAATCTGTATATAAGCATGATTATTTTAAGATGTTCATATCTTAAAGTTTGAATCAATTGTAACAATGTTGAATTTTTATTATACCCCCCATTACTTTTTTATCATAATATTTTACATATTAATTGTGAGTATAAAGGATTTTACTGTGCTTGTCTCTTAACCTTCCTAATAGCTTTATATATAGGTGATTTAACTATTTCACATTTGCCTTCATATTTCTCACTCTTTATTTTTTGCTTATAGAATGCCCTGTAACATTTCTTATGAAGCTCTTTTGGTGGTGCTGAATTCTTAGCTTTTTATTCTCTGTAATACTTACAATCTGTCCATCAAATTTGAATGAAAGCCTTACTCAATGGAGCATAATTCTTTTGTATCTTTGTAGTTTTCTCCTTTCATCACTTAAAATATAACATGCTTCTCCTTTTTGGTGAACAATTGTGCTTAAAAGTCAGCTAATAGCCTTATGGGAGTTCCCTTTTACATAACTTGTTGCTTTTCTTCTATTCCTTTTAATTTTCTCCATCATTCATTTTTGCCATTTTAATTACAATGTGTCTTGGTGTGGTCCTCTTTGAGTTGATCCTGTCTGGGACTCACTATGCTACTGGTCCTAGATGTCTGTTTCCTGTCCCGGGTTATGGAAATTTTCAGCTATTATGTCTTCAAATTTGATCTCTCTCTCTTCTCCTTCTGGGACCCCTATGACGTGAATGTTAGTACTCAATGTCATCTCAGAGGTCTCTTAAACTATCCTGATTTCTTTTCTTTTTTTTTTTTTTTCTGGTCAGCTTACATTATTTATACTACTCAATCTTCCATCTCCCTGACTTGTTCCTCAGCATCATCTAACCTATTGTTAATTCTTTCTAGGGTGTTTTCATTTCATTTATTATTATATTCATCTCTGGTTATTCTTTATATTTTCTAATTCTTTCTAAAAATATCTACTTCTTACTCTGTTCATTCAATATTCTCTTGATTTATTTGAGAATGTTTATGATTATTACCTTGAACTCTTTCTCTTTGCTGGGTAGATTGCCCATCTCCACTTCACTTAATTCTTCTAGTTTTTTATCTTATTCCTTCATTTGGAATATATATATTTGTCAGTTACTTTTTCCTAATCTGCTGTTTTTATTTATATGTGGTAGGTTAGTCATATTTTCTGACCTTTGAGTAGTGGTCTTTTATGGGAGAGGTCCCCTCTGGTCACCTGAAGTATGTGATCCAGGGGTTATTACATATATTGGCTATGTGCATCCTTTGTCTTATTGTGCTGACTACTGTGGGTAGATTAGTAGGCCTAGCTCACCCCTGCTTGGTTTTATTACGAGACCCTATCTTGTTCAGAGCCAGCTGTCCATTGTTTGTCAGGGCCATGTCACAAGGCTGCTGGCTTCAAAAACTGGAAAGTCTTGGAGTTAGTGCTGGCTCACTCATAGTCAAAGGCAGATTAGAGTGTGCGGTTTGGGATTCCCAGATCTAGTGTTCACCTGCCTGTGGATGTGTCCAGTCCTTGACATGGCTGGCTATGGGTTCCCAAAGCAGGTTCTGGCCTGCCAGTGCATGGGGCCATATAATGGAGTAGCTAGCCTATGAGCCCAAGGAGTCTCAGACCTGGTGCTGCTTATTGGTGGGCCCAGGACCCAGTGTGTCCCATGGATGGAAAAAGCTGATGGTAGGTGGAAATGATGGTAGATGCAGAATGTCTATCTGCAGGGCCCTGGAATTTCTATTTCTAGTGCCAACACAGTTTTGTTGGGAAAGTTCCTAGGCTATGTGGGCTCAGGGGGTCTTAAGCCACCAGCCTGCTGGTGGGTGGGCCTGTGTCCCTGTCAAGCTATTCATTGGCCTGAGGCATCCCAGTAGTACCGCTGACAGGCTGGTGGGCAGGAGTGAGGCTGGGTACTGAGGCTAATGACCTGGAAGGAAGGTCCAGCATCAGTGTCTGTATGGTAGAATAAGCTCAGAATGGCTGTCATCAGTGTCTATGTCCCCAGAGTTGGCTCCAGTTGCATTCTCTCACATTACCAGGAGGTTTTCCAAGATGAGCAAGTGGGCCTGACCCAGACGCCTTTCAAATAACTACTTCTATCCTGGGTCTTTGGGAGGTTTTGTGTGTGCCCTTTAAGAGTGGAGACTCTATTTCTCACTACTATCTTTGTCTCCTCAAAAATAAGACCTGTTGGCTATCTCTCTTTTTCCCTCAATGAGGAAACCCTGGACTTGGGAACCTAATGTGTCCAAACTCTTGATTTCTTGGGGAGAGCCTCTGCAATTATAATTATCTCCTGTTCAAGGATTATTTATATGGCATGTAAGTCTTAACTATACACCTATATTCACCCTTCCTATCTACCTCATTGTGGTTCCTTCTTTAGGTTTTTAGTTGTTAGATTTTCCTGGTAGGTTCTGGTCTTTCTCACTAATGCTCTGTAAATAATTGTAAATTCGGTGTGTCTGTGAAAGATGAATTCAGTGTCTCTCTACTCTGCCATCTTGGCCAAAATCTCTCTGTTACTGACTTTTAATTTAATTTCATTTGAAAATAGAACATACCTTTTATGACTTGAACTCATTTAAATTTATTAAAACTCACCATAGGTATGTGTGTGAAAGTTGTTGTGTCCAACTCTTTGCGACCCCATGGACTATACAGTCCATGGAATTTTCCAGGCCTTGTGGAGTGGGCAGCTATTCCCTTCTTCAGGGGATCTTTTCAGCCCAGGGACCAAACCAATATCTCTCACATTTCAGATGGATTCTTTACCATCTAAGCCACCAAGGAAGCCCAAGAATACTGGAGTGGATAGCCTATCCCTTCACCAGTGGATGTTCTCAACCCAGGAGTAGAACTGGGGTCTCCTACATTGCAGGTAGATTCTTTACAAGCTGAGCTACCAGGGAAGCCCCCAAACTCACCTCAATGTTCATAATATAATCCATTTTGGCAAATGGCTTATGTATATTTGGAAAGTATGTATATTCTATGACATAGAGAAGAGTGTTATATAAATGTGAATTAGGTCACACTGTTTGGTAGTACTGCTCAAATCTTTTATACCTACTTATTTTCTGACTGCATGTTCAAGCATTTATTGAGAGAGGAGTATTGAAATCCCCGATCATAATTATAGATTTAGCTGTTTCTCCTAGCAAAAATCTATTTGTTTAAACTTTCTGTATTTCAAAGCTCTTTTATTAGGCCCATTTAATATGACTGCTTGTTTTTGGAACTGACATGTTATTTCTTATGAAATAAGCCTATTTATTTCTAGTAATATGTTTTTGTTTTAAAATCAACTTTGTCTGATATTATAAATTAACTTGATCTTTCTTTGCTCAGTACCAGCATAGTATACATTTTTCTTTTACTTTTAACCTGATTTTCTTTATATTTAGTGTTTTTCTTATAGGCAGCCTATAGTTGAGTCTTGCTTATTTATCCAGGCTGACAAATTGGTGTGATTGTTGACATGTTTCATTTTAAATTTATCATCCTACTCTTTTGTTGTGTTTGTTAAATATGTTTTTGTTCATTTTTTTAAATTTTATCTGCTTCTTGAATATGTTTTATGATTCCATTTTATCTTCACTGCTAAGTTTTTAGATAAAATGTTTTGATTTGTTTTAGCAGTTCCCTTTATGTTTTATAGTATACATCTTGAAATTATCACAGACTACTGCTAGCAAGATTTTGCTTAAAATCCTTCAAACTAGTCTTCAGCAGTACATGAACAAAGAACTTCCAGATGTACAAGCTGGGTTTATAAAAGGCAGAGAAATCAGAGATCAAATTGTCAACATTCATTGTATTATGGAGAAAGCAAAGGAGTTCCAGAAAAACACCTACTTTGGCTTCATTGAGTATGCTAAAGCCTGGACTGTGGGGATCACAACAAATTGTGGAAAACTTTTAAAGAAACAGGGGGTACCAGACCACCTTACTTGTCTCCTGAGAAATCTGTATGCAGGTCAAGACGCAACAGTTAGAACCAGACATGGAATAACTACTGATTCTGGGAAAGGAATACAACAAGGCTATGAATTGAACTTAAATGCAGAGGACATCATGCAAAATGCATGATGAATCACAAATTAGAATCACAAGCTGGAATCTGTCATAAGCTGGATGAATCACAAGCTGGAATCAAGATGGTTGGAAGAAATAACAACTTTGGATATATAGATGATATCACTCTAATGGCAGAAAATGGAGAGAAACTAAAGAGCCTCTTGATAAGGGTGAAACAGTAGAGTGAAAAAACTCCTTGAAACTCAATATTAAGAAAAACTAAGGTCATGGAATTCAGTCCCACCACTTCATGACAAGTAGAGGGGGGAAAAAGTGAAACAGGGATAAATTTTATTTTCTTGGGCTCCAAAATCACTGAGGACAGTGACTGCAGCCATGAAATTAAAAGCTGCTTATTCCTTGGAAGAAAAGCTATGACAAACCTATACAGCATATTAAAAAACAGAGCTATCACTTTGCCACAAAGGTCCATTGTAGTCAAAGCTATGATTTTCCAGTAGTTATGTATGGGTATAGAGCTGATCCATAAAGAAATGTGAGTGCTAAAGAAACTGATGTTTTCAAATTGCGGTGTTGGAGAAGAGTCTTGAGAGTCACTTAGACTGCACAGAAATCAAACCAATCAATCTTCTAGGAAATCAACGCTGAATACTCATTGGAAGGACTGATGTGAAGCTTTAATACTTTGGCTACCTGATTCAAAGAACCAACTCACTGGAAAAGATTCTGATGCTGGGAAAGATTGAAGGCAAATGAAGAAGAGGATGACCAAGGATGAGATGGTTAGATATTGTCACTAATTCAATGGATATGAATTTGAGCAAACTTTGGAAGATAATGAGGAACAGAGGAGTGTGGTGTGCTATAGTCCATGGCATTGCAAAGAGTTGGACATGATTTAGTGATTGAACAACAACAGCAATAACCTTTAAATGACATTTTACTACTTTATGTATAGTATAAGAATCTAAAAAGAGTATACCTCTATTTCTCCTCTCCAAACTATTGCTATTGTTGTTATATATTTTACTTTTACATCTGTTTATAAGAATCTAAAAAGAGTATACTTCTATTTCTCCTCTCCCAAACTATTGCTATTGTTGTCATATATTTTACTTTTACATCTGTTATAATATTATTATTTTTGTTTAATGAAATTTAAATACTAAGAAAATAAATTTTATATTATCCTACATGTTTAACATTTCCAGGGCTGGCCAGTCATTTGTGCAGACTCATATTTACATTTTTTTGCCACTTTATTTTTTAAATTGAAGAATAGTTGCTTTACAGAATTTTGCAGCTTTCTGTCATACATCAAGAATCAGCCACAGGTAAACCCATGTCCTCTCCCTTCCATCTCCCTCCCCATTCCACCCTTCTAGATTGTCACAGAGCCCCTGCTTGAGTTCCCTGAGTCATATAAAAAATTCCCATTGGCTATCTATCCATTTGTGTGTGCTTGTGTAAAAGATCCCCTCTAGCATACTCTTGCCTAGAGAATCCCATGGGCGGAGGAGCCTGGTAGGCTGCAGTCCATGGGGTCGCTAAGAGTCAGACACGACTGAGCGACTTCACTTTCACTTCTCACTTTCCTGTATTGGAGGAGGAAATGGCAACCCACTCCAGTGTTCTTGCCTGGAGAATCCCAGGGATGGGGAAGCCTGGTGGGCTGCCGTCGATGGGGTCGCACAGAGTCGGACACGACTGAAGCGGCTTAGCAGCAGCAGCAGCATTTACTATGATGTGGATCTGTGAATCATTTCCATTTTTACATGTTTGGAAAAGTTTTTATTTTGCCTTTACTGTTGGAGGATGTTTTTGGTAATGTAGACTTATAAGTTGATGGAAATGTTTTCTTTTCTAAAAAAATTTTTAGATTCAGAATTGTAAAGGTAAAACAGAAACTTCTCATTTATATATTTTTTTCACTCTCCCCTTAGTTAACATCTTACATATCCATGTCAAGGTTATCAAAACTAAGAAATTTATATAGGCATAGCACTACTAGTTAACCACACCTTTATCAAGACCTCACCAGTTGTTTCATTAATATCTTTTGCTGTTCTAGGATACAATCCCAGACACTACATCACATTTAGATTTCATTTTCTCTTAGTCTCTTTTAATCAATAACACTATGCTTTATGAAATATTGGTCTTGGAAATTTTTTACACTGGTGAGATATTCTGTAGATTGTGTTTGCCTTAAGATTTTCTGATGTTTTCTCGTTTTACATACTTTTCATTACATAACGTTAAGGATCATATGTTATCAACATTCCTTATTACAGGTGATATTAACATTCACCACTTGGTTAAGCCACTGCCTGCCAGATTTCTCTACTTTAATGTTAGAGTTTTATTCTTTTCAATATTTTACTCTTTAGAACTGAGTCAGTTGCTGCTGCTAAGTCACTTCAGTCGTGTTCCACTCTGTGCGATCCCATAGACAGCAGCCCACCAGGCTCCCACGTCCCTGGGATTCTCCAGGCAAGAACACTGGAGTGGGTTGCCATTTCCTTCTCCAGTGCATGAAAGTGAAGTCGCTCAGTCGTGCCCGACTCTTAGCAACCTACCAGGCTCCTCTGTCCATGGGATTTTCCAGGCAAGAGTACTGGATTGGGTTGCCATTGCCTTCTCCACTGGTCAGTTCAGTTCAGTTCAGTCCAGTCGCTCAGTTGTGTCCGACTCTTTGCGACCCCGTGAGTCGCAGCACGCCAGGTCTCCCTGTCCATAGTCTCATTAAATATAAGTCTAAAGTGAAGTCGCTCAGTCATGTCTGACTCTTTGGGACCCCCATGGACTGTAGCCTACCAAGCTCCTCTATTCATTGGGATTTTCCAAGCAAGAGTACTGGAGTGGGTTGCCATTTCCTTCTCCAGGAGATCTTCCCAACCCAGGGATCGAACTCAGGTCTCCTGCATTGTAGGCAGACGCTTTACCGTCTGATCCACCAGGGAAGTTCTAAATATGTCTAGGCTATATTTAACTAGAGAAAATTATGTAGCTGAGTTAATAGATAAATGAACTTCTCTTCTCGCCTAGTTTTCTGATTTTTGTTATTGGTAAATCTGATCTCATATAATGATTTGAGAAAGTTTACTTTTGTTCTATTTTCCAGTAATGACTGTGTAGAATTGGTGCTAGTTCAGCTCTGATTTCAATCAACTTAGCTTGATTATTTACATAACTGTAACAAGAAGAGCCGGAGAAGTCAATGGCCATGCCAGTACACTCACCTGGAAAATCCCATGGTTGGAGGAGCCTGGTAGGCTGCAGTCTATGGGGTCACTAAGAGTCAGACACGACTGAACGACTTCACTTTCACTTTTCACTTTCATGCACTGGAGAAAGAAATGGCAACCCACTCCAGTGTTCTTGCCTGGAGAATCCCAGGGATGGGGGAGCCTGGTGGGCTGCCGTCTATGGGGTCGCACAGAGTTGAACACGACTGAAGTGACTTAGCAGCAGCAGCAGCAACAAGAAGAGCAATTGATAGTTTCTTTTAAGTTGGCAAACCTGGAACTTTTCATAAAGAATCTCAGATAGAATATTTAAAAGACCACTCAAGGCCTCTCAGTGCCAAGGACCTGTCAGATTTTCCTTGCAATACCTTCAGATTTGGGTGACTCCTTCTTTCCTTGAGGTCCTCAAAATATTGTGAGGTTCTTGCATCTGCCAGGAAATGTCTTTCCTTGCTCACATAGTAAGGCTGTTGGAAACCTTGTAAGCAGGAATCAGGGCATTTTTCCAAAAGGATTTTTGGCACCATATTGTCCACCTTGGTTCTTTAAACTTGCCTAGTCATATGTGAGTCTATGGATGTTTCTTTCATTTATGTGCTTACAGTCAAAACCTTGATAATATAAACAATGTTCCCAATTTTGTCCTTTTTATGGGGAGAACAAATTCGTGTTAATGTTATATAATAATATTTCCATAAAAACAAGAATATTCACTAAGAGTTTCCAAATTCTGGAGGTAGAGTGGAAAAGATAAATGTTTTCTCTTTGCTTACAAAGTTGTGCTTTGTCAAATTGCTGCATGTGATAGCTGGCTTAAGAGAAAGGTTTTCTCACATACGGAAAACAAATTAAAAAGCCAGTAATATTTTGAACAAAAAAAAGTATGAATATGTTGAACCATATTCATCAATTCACTAAATCCTATGTAACTAATTCTTGTTGAAATTCATCTTTTATTAGCAGTTTATAAAACCAAGAAGTTTTCCACTAGAGTTCTCTAATTTCTTATCAAGCCCAGAGATATAATCTAAAAGTTATCAGGAACCTATATTTGTCAAAAAATCATTTTGTGAAACTTCTTGAAGATATTCATTTTTGTAAAAGCTGCAGAATAAAATAATAACTCTCTATAAATGATAAAAACCTAAAATTGAATGGTTAAAGATCTGATAACAATAAAATTAGAAAAAAAATTGATTATTTCTACAACATACAAGAATTGGAATAATAACATTATATCAGGATATATCCAGATTTTAGGTACTTCAAATAATTTTTAGAACATTTATAATAATAACATTTACCATGCAACATAGCCTAAGAATGTTTATCATCACTCATTTGATAATGCTTCCCATGTAATTTAACACACCAAATAAGCCTAATCCGTTTAATATGTCCCTTTGAGATGTTTCAGGAGTCCTCTGAAGCACCCTGAAGTTAGTTAGAAGTCAAAAGAACTTCGTTTATAGTCTGACTTGGGGCAGTTTGAGAATTTTAGACATTGGTCAAATAAGATCAAGGTCACTGTGAAAAAATACTTTTCACTTAACCAAAGTGATAGTAAAAGATTTCAAAGGCAAATACACAAATCTACAGCAAGTTACCTAAAAGGTAAAGAACTTTATAATCTAATATCAGAAACAGATCAATATCCTAAGAAAACTTTGTTCTCTTAAGGGTGAGAGAAGACCAAACTCTAGTTTTGCATCAGCTAACTTTTATTACTAAAATTCATTTACTTAATTAAATATACTCTAAATTTAGCCAATTCTGACCATGCATAAAATTCTTTTTTTCAGGTTGCTTTTTCATAAACCTTTTATGCCTTTCTTATTTAACTTCAGATTTTGTCCTATGTTTCCCCCACCTCTCTCTCTCTCTTTCTCTCTCTCTCTCTCTCTTTCTTAGTATCTCCTTAGGACAAAATTACTTTCTTTTAGCAAAATGCATTACCATTTCTTAGATATCTCTCTCTCTCTCTTTTTGCATACTAAGATGTGTTCCTTATTACTTGATTTATTTAATTTTATTTTTAGTAGTTTTACTTACAATAATTAGATTTCTTAATCTTTGAAAACCTTACTTTCTTGTGAAAGATACAAAGTAAGCAATTATGAACTGTTTTTACACCAACATTTTGTAGATTGGCAAAAATATTATTGTTGTTGTTCAGTTGCTAAGTCATATCCAACTCTTTGTGACCCCATGAACTGCAGCACAACAGCTTCCCTATTCTTCACCATCTCCTGGAGTTTGCTCAAATTCATGTCCATTGAGTCAGTGATGTCATCTAGCTATCTCATCTTCTGTTGCCTCTTCCTCTTGCCCTCAATCTTCCCCAGCATCAGGGTCTTTTCCAGTAAGTCAGCTCTTCACATCAAGTGGCCAAATTATTAGAACTTCAGCATCAGGCAAACATATAGATACTATTTATAATTTCTAAACATATGTACATTTTTAGAGAAAATTTCTCAGTGTGACATCAAACATTTTATTAATAGTTCCAAATATCTTTATTTTCTCTCTACAAGGAAGCCTGTGTTCAGTAATTAATATTTCAATATTTTATTTTTTTGGAAATGAGCTAGATATTCAATACATTTTTCTGTTTAATTTTAGCAAAACTCTAAAGTTTCAAGTTACAAAAGTGTTTGGAGCAGATAATTTTAAGTTGACATATCATAAATCATAATATTCTTAATTCACCTAAAAACTTTACCTCGTTTTCATTTAATTTACTTACCAAATATCATCATACCAAATACTTCTTGCTGAAAATTTTTATAACAAAGATAATAAGATCTTATTTGAATAGGAACAATAAAAGTGTTATATGTAGTGCTGCTGCTAAGTCACTCAGTCGTGTCCCACTCTGTGCAACCCCATAGATGGCAGCCCACCAGGCTCCCCCGTCCCTGGGATTCTCAAGGCAAGAACACTGGACTGGGTTGCCATTTCCTTCTCTAATGCATGAAAGTGAAAAGTGAAAGTGATGTCACTCAGTCGTGTCTGACTCTTAGTGACCCCATAGACGGCAGCCCACCAGGCTCCCTCGTCCCTGGGATTCTCCAGGCAAGAACACTGGAGTGGGTTGCCATTTCCTTCTCCAATGCATGAAAGTGAAAAGTGAAAGTGATGTCACTCAGTCATGTCTGACTCTTAGCGACCCCATGGACTGCAGCCCACCAGGCTCCTCCATCCATGGGATTTTCCAGGCAAGAGCACTGGAGTGGGATACCACTGCCTTCTCCATACATAGTGCAAATGACTCTAAAGATATATATGTTCTAGTTAAACCAACAAACTTCAACTCACTTTAACATCATTTTTTTTTTTAATTATGAAAGTTTGATAACACACTTACAGTAGACTTGGAAAATACAGGACAAAATTACATATTGCTCCACTATATATTACAATTACTTTTAAGTAGACAAATAAAGGATTTTTTATTTGAAGTTTCAATATCATTCTCTCAAAATTTAATAGAATGAGTCAACAGAAAACTAGAAGAATATAGTAGACTTGAAAAACACTATGAAAAAAATTTGACCTAGTCAAGATTCAGATAATTTTCACACAAAAGTGGGATACAAATTCTACTGAAGTTTTCATAGACTATAAATCTGGAGATATTGGAACATATCCAGGGACATAAAACAATGCTCAAAAATTTCATGGTCTAAAGATACTGAAATCATACAGAGTCTAATCTTTTATCACTGTGGAATTATGTTAGAAATCAGTATGAAATGATATTTGAAAATATCCCACTTATTTCCAAGTGCAAAGTGGCAATTTCTAAGAGAGATAAAGATTCAGATAATTTTCACACAAAAGTGGGATACAAATTCTACTGAAGTTTTCATAGACTATAAATCTGGAGATATTGGAACATATCCAGGGACATAAAACAATGCTCAAAAATTTCATGGTCTAAAGATACTGAAATCATACAGAGTCTAATCTTTTATCACTGTGGAATTATGTTAGAAATCAGTATGAAATGATATTTGAAAATATCCCACTTATTTCCAAGTGCAAAGTGGCAATTTCTAAGAGAGATCTCTGACTGAGCTATTGAAATACTCAATAAAGCTAAAAGACTGAAAAAGCACAAAGGGTGATTGCAAATAAGAAAGAATTTGAATGAGAAATCAATATCAAAGTGAGAAATTAATGTCAAAGATTCTTTGGAGGAAAAAACAATACTGGGGCATTTGGGTATTTCAAATTTTTCCAAGATAATTATAATGTGCTTCTGGATTTTAAAAAGTGCTTACAAGTTTTTTTTCTATTAAATGGTAGGTTTAGTGATATAAATTTCATTATTTTCTGATGACAAATCATGATCAGTTTACTTCAGTCACTAGGTCGTTTCTGTCTTTTTGTGTTCCCATGAACAGCAGCACGCCAGGCTTCCCTATCCTTCACTAAGTCCCAGAGTTTGCTCAAACTCACGTTCATTGAATTACTGGTGATATCCAACCAACTCATCCTCTGTTGTCCCCCTCTACTCTTGCCTCCAATCTTTCCCAGAATCAGGGTCTTTTCCAATGAGCTGGCTTATCAGGTCCACAAAATATTGGAGGGCTTTCCTGATAGCTCAGCTGGTAAAGAATCCACCTGCCAAGCAGGAGACTCCAGTTCCATCCCTGGGTTGGGAAGATCGACTGGAGAAGGGAAAGGCTACCCACTCCAGTATTCTGGCCTGGAGAATTCCATGGACTGTGTAATCCATGAGATCACAGAGTCAGACACGACTGAGCAACTGTCACTTTCACTTTCAAGTATTGGAATTTCAGCTTCAGCATCAGACCTTCTGATGAATATTCTGGGTTGATTTCCTTCAGAATTGACTGGTTTGATCTCCTTGCTGTCCAAGGGCATCTCAAGAGTCTACTCCAGCACCACAGTTGGAAAGCATCAATTCTTCAGTGCTCGGCACTTTTTATGGTCAAACTCTCACATTTGTAAGAGATTAATAGTTACATAATCACAATAGTAAAAGATACTTATCAGTTTTCACAATTAACAGCCAGACAAAAATCAAAAGATAATTAAAAGTTCAAGCCATAATGGAAATACGATTAACCTAACAATATAAAATAATTACATACAGTTTGAGGGGTTAAATAGAGCAATGGGGTAAGTAGATATGCATGCACACACATGTTTTCATCTGCCCAGCCAGTCTATGTCTTTTGGTTGGTGTATTTAATCCATTTACATTTAAGGTAATTATCAATACCTTAAATGTATAATCCTATTACTGTTTTCTTAATTGTTTTGGGTTGTTTCGTGTAGGTCTTTTCCTTTTCTTGTCTTTCCTGTCTGGAGAAGTTCTTTAGCATATGTCATAGAATTGGTTTGGTGATGCTGAATTCTCTTAACTTTTGCTTGTCTGTAAATCTTTTGATATCATCATAAATCTGAACAAGAGTCCTACTGGGTTGTAGGTTCTTCTCTTTCATCACTTTAAATATATCATTCCATTCCCTTCTGGCTTGTTGAATATCTTTGAGAAATCAGCTGATAACCTTACAGGAGTTCCCTTACATGTTATTGCTTTTTTTTCCCTTGTTGCTTTAAATATTTTATCTCTTTCTTCAATTCTTGTCAGTTTGATTACTATGTGTCTCACTATGTTCTTCCTTGGGTTTATCCT
>SJXQ01005271.1:0-10739 GCA_006408695.1 Aepyceros melampus
GGGTGATGGACAGGGAGGCCTGGCGTGCTGTGATACATGGGGTCACAAAGAGTCGGACATGGCTGAGTGACTGAACTGAATTGAACTGAAGATACTTTAATTGAGTGCCGACGTTGTGACAAGCACTGTTCTGGGAATGAGTATACCAGTCTCACAAGGTTACTGTCCCTGTGAAGCTTATATTCCAGAGAAGAGAGAACATGATGAAGGAAGATAGGAAGGAAAAATATAATAAATAAATATTTGCTTGTAAGCAAGAAGGAAGGGAGAGGTGGAGACAGAGAGAAAGAGACCACTAGCTACTTACTCCATGTTAAAATTTTCAGTGCCGTTTCCTAAGGAAATTTACTCTAATACCTATTGTTCCATTTCTTAGTGTCCGAATAAAGCCTTTCCAGAGTCAGCCTCACACAGTAGATGACCACTTATGTAGTTTGAGTTTAGAATCCCCAGAAAAATTTTCTTAATAAAAATGTTTGAAATATTCCCCCTTCATATGTTACTTGATACTGAAATCTCTTTCTAATGTGAAAATTATCTTTCATTGCACACTTAGATATGATGCTTCAAACATAATATTTTGGTGTCATAGTTATGAGTGAATAAAGAATAAATAAGAAAGTTGTTGAACCAGGGGATTCTTTTCAGGGTTGCCACCTATCATATGATGTGTTAAGGACAACTTTCACAAATAAAAAAAAAAAATGCTGAGTTAAGGAGTAGGTATCAATGAGGAAAGAAAATACTCACAAGGTTAAAGTCAGCTATCAGAGATGACCATGGTTCTCTGATCTGTCCATCATCCACTGGGGAGCATTTTCTGGACCTGGGTTGAGTTTGACTCCCAGGAAGAGAACATTTTACTCTTGAGTCTCTCTTCTTGTGGAGCAAGTGTGAGATCACCATCTCACCTTGTTGAGTGAAATAAAGATGCTACTGATGGAACCAGGAAACTGAATTTAGTATGCTAACTACCCCAGTACCTGGGGCTTGTGGAGCCCTTGAGATGTTATAATCCTCTGTGAGGAGGATGGGTGTGGGCAGAAAGCTATCAGTGTTGTTGGAAGCTGAGCTTGAGCACTGTCTTCCATTCATGGAAAAGATGGACTCCTCCAGATTCCAGCCAGTTTATTATCTAGGAAGCCTAATGAAGGCATGTGCGTCATGTTTAGATGGCCTGGTTTTTGTAATATGAATACTTTCCTCTAAGTTGATGCTTTTGTGTGTGTGGGGGGGGGAGCAGTGTAATGAAGGAAGGGCTAGAATGAGAAGAAAGAAATTAGATAAGAAAGCTCAACCACATATATTCATAGGATGAAGAAAAAATCATGAAAGAAATGATCTGAGGATACCAAATACAATTTCATTGTTATCCATTTTGTCTAGGAAATCCATGCAAAAAATTAATGGAGAATTGATAAATCCACAAGAGAGAATATATGTCAACATTACCTTCTGATTGTAAAATCTATAAACCACAATATCATATTGTCTGCCCTCAACAAATGCTGCTTGTCCCTGCTTCTAATAGTGATCCCAAATAGCCAATCTGTTCATCTTCTTGAAACAACATTCCTTCCATTGCTTTAATCTATGTAGACACATTTTTCATCCAACACGTTATGTGACCATCACCAACTTACAGTTGAGAACCCAGTGCATTGGGAACAACTGTTTTGGAAATTTACCTTGAAGCATTTCTGTTTCAGAATCACATAGACTAACTTCCAAATCATTCAGTTCAGTTCAGTTCAGTTGGTCAGTCGTGTCTGACTCTTTGTGACCCCATGAACCGCAGCACACCAGGCCTCCCTGTCCATCACCAACTCCTGGAGTTCACCCAAACCCATGTCCATGGAGTCAGTGATGCCATCTAACCACCTCACCCTCTGTCATCCCCTTTTCCTCCCACCCTCAATCTTTCCCAGCATCAGGGTCTTTTTCAATGAGTCAGCTCTTCACAGCAGGTGGCCAAAGTATCAGAGTTTCAGCTTCAACATCAGTCCTTCCAATGAACACCCAGGACTGATCTCCTTTAGGATGGACTAGTTGGATCTCCTTGCAGTCCAAGGGACTCTCAGAGTCTTCTCCAACATCACAGTTCAGAAGCATCAATTTTTGGTGCTCAGCTCTCTTTATGGTCCAACTCTCACATCCATACATGACCGCTGGACAAACCATAGCCTTGACTAGACGGACCTTTGTTGGCAAAGTAATGGCTCTGCTTTTCAATATGCCTTCCAAGTTGGTCATAACTTTCCTTTTAAGGAGTAAGTGTATTTTAATTTCATGGCTGCCATCACCATCTGCAGTGATTTTGGAGCCCAGAAAAATAAAGTCAGCCACTGTTTCCACTGTTTCCCCATCTATTTCCCATGAAGTAGGATGGACTAGTTGGATCTCCTTGCAGTCCAAGGGATCTCAGAGTCTTCTCCAACATCACAGTTCAGAAGCATCAATTTTTGGTGCTCAGCTCTCTTTATGGTCCAACTCTCACATCCATACATGACCGCTGGACAAACCATAGCCTTGACTAGACGGACCTTTGTTGGCAAAGTAATGGCTCTGCTTTTCAATATGCCTTCCAAGTTGGTCATAACTTTCCTTTTAAGGAGTAAGTGTATTTTAATTTCATGGCTGCCATCACCATCTGCAGTGATTTTGGAGCCCAGAAAAATAAAGTCAGCCACTGTTTCCACTGTTTCCCCATCTATTTCCCATGAAGTGATGGGACTGGGTGCCATGATCTTAGTTTTCTGAATGTTGAGTTTTAAGCCAACTTTTTCACGCTCCTCTCTCACGTTCATCAAGAGGCTCTTTAGTTCTTCACTTTCTGCCATAAGGGTGTTGTCATCTGCATATCTGAGATTATTGATATTTATGCTGGCAATCTTGATTCCAGCTTGTGCTTCTTCCAGCCCCGCATTTCTCATGATGTACTCTGCATAGAAGTTAAATAAGTAGGGTGACAATATACAGCCTTGACGTACTCTTTTTCCTATTTGGAACCAGTCTGTTGTTCCATGTCCAGTTCTAACTGTTGCTTCTTGACCTACATACAGATTTCTCAAGAGGCGGGTCAGGTGGTCTGGTATGCCCATCTCTTTCACAATTTTCCACAGTTTATTGTGATCCACACAAAGGCTTTGGCATAGTCAAATAAAGTAGAAATAGATGTTTTTCTGGAACTCTCTTGGTTTTTTGATGATCCAGTGGATGTTGGCAATTTGATCTCTGGTTCCTCTGCCTTTTCTAAAACCAGCTTGAACATCTAGAAGTTCACGGTTCACATATTGCTGAAGCCTGCCTTGGAGAATTTTGAGCATTACTTTACTAGCATGTGAGATGAGTGCAATTGTTCGGTAGTTTGAGCATTCTTTGGCATTGCCTTTCTTTGGAATTGGAATGAAAACTGACCTTTGCCAGTCCTGTGGCCACTGGGACTTTTCCACATTTGCTGGCATATTGAGTGCAGCACTTTTACAGCACCATCCTTGACGATTTGAAATAGCTCAACTGGAATTCCATCACCTCCACTAGCTTTGTTCATAGTGATGCTTTCTAAGACTTCACATTCCAGGATGTCTGGCTGTAGGTGAGTGATCACACCATCGTGATTATCTGGGTCATGAAGATCTTTTTTGTACAGCTCTTCAGTGTATTCTTGTGACCTCTTCTTAATGTCTTCTACTTCTGTTAGATCCATACCATTTCTGTCCTTTATTGAGCCCATCTTTGCATGAAATGTTCCCTTGGTATTTCTAATTTTCTTGAAAAGATCTCTAGTCTTTCCCATTCTATTGTTTTCCTCTGTTTCTTTGCACTGATCACCAAGAAGGCTTTCTTTTAGCAAATGTTTATAGTTCCCAAAACAATTTCAGAAGTCATATATATATATATATATATATATACATGAAACATTATATATTTGGGGGAAAGGAAAAATGCTTCTGAAGTAATTGAGCACCACTTCGTATTCCATGTGTTTAGCATTCTATATTTTATCTTTTAAAGTTCTCTCATTTTACACATCAGAAAATTTTACTTGAGTATGATTGTCTTGTAGATCAATCTTGGCATTTGCATTTAACACTAATGTTTCTTGGCTTAACAAATGCTGGCTTTATTTTCAGAGCTGGCTTTTTAGGCCATCTAAGGAGATGCTTTGACTAGCATATGGTGTTTCTTGCAAGGAAGTTAAACATTAATTTACAAGGTGATTGAAAAATGTGTCTTTATAAACAACTGCTTTTAATGTGAATACATGTCTGTGAGCATCTCTTTACCAGAAATCTTGACTGTTCTTCATTCAGCGGGTGCTTGGGCTCATGTTTCCTGTTTATAACTCTATCACTCAAGGGAAAGTTACTGGAAATAAGACTTGCTTTATCTCTTTACTATAATATGAAAGAGAGAATAGTATTTATTGTTTTGTTTTTTTTGAAATATACTTGATTTACAATTCATGTTGGTTTCAAGTGTACAGCATAGTGTTTCAAATATATGTGTGTGTGTGTGTGTGTATAATTGCACACACACACACACACACACACACACACATATATATAATTTTCAGATTCTTTTCCCTTATAGAATATTACAAAATAATGAGTGTAATTCCTTTTGCTATACAGTGAGTCCTTGGTAATCTATTTTCTATGTAGTTGTGTGTATATATTAATCTCATCATCTTCATTTATCCCTCTCCCCCTTCCCCTTTGGTAACCATAAATTTGTTTTCTATGTCTGTGGGTCTATTTGTGCTTTGTAAATAAATTCATTTGTATCATTTTTTTCAAATTCCACATGTAACCAATATCATACATTTGTCTTTCTCTGTCTGTCTTACTTCACTTGGTATGATAATCTCTAAGTCCACCCGTGTTGCTGCAAATGGCATTATTTTATTCTTTCTTTGGCTGAGTAATATTCCATTATATATATATATCTTCTTTATCCAGTTATCTGTTGATGGACATTTAAGTTGCTTCCATGGCTTGGCTGTTGTAAACAGTGCTGCGATGGACATTGGGGTACATGTATCTTTTCAAATTAGTTTTCATCTTTTCTGGGTATACACCCAGGAGTACAATTGCAGGATCATATTGTAGCCCTATTTTTAATTTTTTAAGGAACCTCTATACTGTTGTCCATAGTCAGTGCACCAATTTACATTCCCACCAATAGTATAAGAGAGTTCCTTTTTCTCCACACCCTCTCCAGCATTTGTTATTTGTAGACGTTTTGATGACGGCCATTCTGACTGGTGTGAGGTAATACCTCATTAAAGCTTTGATTTGCATTTGCCTAATAATTAGTGATGACCCTAAAAACTTCCACTTGTCTGTGCTAGAAGAGTGAACATTATCTCAATTAGCTTTGCATAGTTTATTCTTGGAAATTAAGGGACAACATTAATTGAAGACAAAAGGCTCATAGCTCTTCTTAATGAATATGGCCCAAATCTGGAAATACAGATTTAATATGCAGTTCTAAAAAGTAGCTTCATTTAAACAGAAAATATCCTTCATATCCTCAATGTGGAGCCAGGCCCCTAAAACTCAGATATAGTCCAAAAGAAAAGCATTAAAATATTAGGCCCTCTGAGAAGATGTATTACAGATCTGCCTTTGAGAATGCAACCTAATACTCCTTATTTTCCCTCAAAGAAATGTAGTCAAAATGTTTTCCTTTTCCATGTGCTGTGCCAGGCACATGTTGTGTAGATGCTGTCAAAAGTGGATGTTACTGTAGCTAAACTCATTTCCTGCCTAAATCAGTCCTAAGTTCCCAGTACCTTTCTTCCTAACATTTACCTTTCCTGCCAATGCTTTGTAGTGACCTCACCCTTCATCTTTCAGAGAAAAGAAAACACTCCATCCCATTTATCAATTATTAAGTAGTAACAAATACTGCCAGCCATTTGCCCTCCTGTGACCATCCATTCACTATTTTGGTGACATAGTCATACCTCATTTGCCTTGGCCTGCACATCAGGGGCCTTCAGAAGGTGATTGATCACTACTCTGAAGCAACAGACTATGTACAGCAGCCTGAAGAAGTGAAGACAGAAGGGTTCAAGATGAAATTCCGTTTCATAAGGCCAGCTCCACATAATTAAATTGACGGAGTTCTCCCTCCTTCTCCTTTGTCTGCAAGTTGTCTCAGATTTAAAGTTAATGTCTATTGAGACCTAAGTGAATAATAGCTACTGCTGATAGCCCAGAACTTTGGGAAAAGGTGCTGATTGGAGCTCTCTGATTTAGAGAAATAAACTACTAGAATATGTCCAAACACACAAATACTCATAGTGGATCATCAACAGTGGAATATCAAGAACTGTTAATATCCTTGGGAAAATTACATTGAATTTCTATAGATAATCAATTTGTATTTACTCCCGGTTGTTTATGCAGTCAATTGCCAAGGATTTATTGAATGTCTGTGTGTCCAGTATGTCAGCAGTTTCAGCAAAAGGGAAAGCAAAAGTAACTCTAGTATTATAGCAGTCAACAAGCTACATGAAAATTCAAAGTTTCTTTTGAAGGAGATTTCAAATAGAATTCTAAGTCAAAGAGTAATTTTTTATTGTTATAGTTTATATAGGTAATAATGATAATAATAACACAATTGACAAAAATTAAAGCATTTGGAAGTTTAATAAGTTGCTTAAAGTCACAAAATGAGCATAACAAAGAAAAAAAGCAGTTTAGGGGTTTTAAAGGATTAGAATATTTGCTTTCTCTGAAATCTGGATAAAAAGTTTCCAAGAAATTGGGTTACTTGCCTTTGTTTCTTCATATGTGAAACAGAACTAAATGAGAAAAATGTATAAGTAGTGCTTATAGCATAAATATCACACAGTAAGCTCAGGTGGTAAAGAATCTACCTGCAATGCAGGAGACCCAGATTCACTCCCTGGGTTGGGAAGATCCCTTGGAGAAGGGAATAGCTACCCACTCCAGTATTTTTGCCTGGAGAATTCCACAAACAGAGAAGCCTGGCAGGCTACAGTCCATAGGGTCACAAAGAGTCAGACACTACTGAGCAACTAACACACTTCACATATATAAGCCTGTGTAAGTACATGGTCTCTACCACAGATAAACAGTTTGCCACAAACATAGAATACCTCCTGTACTCTTAGTAAGAGAGAATGATCACACATTACAATTAAATTGAGCAAATCAAAGCTTCCACCTTTAAAAGCGTAAAAACTGTGCCGAGGAATAGCCTGATTGGTATAGATAAGTCAGTGGTTCTCAGTTAGGGGCAATATTGCCCCCCAAGGCATTTGGAGACATTTTTAGTTGTCACAACTTGGGGGAGATGATGCTGGCACCTAATGGGTGGAGGCCTAGGATGCTGCTGAACATTCTATAAGGCATAGGTCAGCCCTCACAGCAAAGTATTATTTGGCTTAAAACATAGGTAGTACTGAGGCTGAGAAAGCCTAGTCTAAGCTGATGGACACAAATTAGGACATCAATTCTGGGCATGCTATAATAGAAGCATTGAGGGTGTTAGATTAGAAGTGAATTTTCCCTAACATAGGTTTGTTTGATAGAAAAAAAAAATGGAGCAGAATAACATATCATGTTTCTATGATGCAGTATCTCCTTAGAAATTTAAAGAAACATCAAAATCTAGGAGTGATTTTAGAACAACATCTTAAAGGGGATAAAAATGGAAGGATTTTATCAAACAGAGAATGAGGACTACATAATGTAACATTAAAAATTTTTCTAAGCCTGAATGTAAGACTATGGAGTCATACTAGGATTGGCACTTTTAAGAGGACTAAATTTAAAAGGTGTTTCCACAGAAGTATCTCTTGGTCATTTAAAATTTAAGAGACAAGAAAAAATTGACTTAAAAATCAATGCATTTGACTACAGTGAGATTTTAATTAAAGGACAAAAGCAACAAAAAACAGCTTTAATTAGGGAATGGTGGCTCTTTTGCATTGTGAAGTTGTACTTATTTAAAGAGGTGCACACATACAGAGACTGAATACAGGAAAGAAGTGTTGTGACCCAAAGAGTAAATATGGCAACTTCAGTGTTTTAATTAAAGATGACATTTAGGGACATCAGACTGGTGGTGAAAAGTAGAGTAAGCTGATAGTCATGTATGGACAAAGATTATGTTAATTTTACCACTTTGAACAACAACAATAAAAGATAAAAAATAAAAAGAGAATTGTAACATGCTTTTGCAAATGTTTTATGATATACAAAGTACTCTGATGTTATCTCATTTATTTACAGAGTAATATGGGGAAAATTATTGTTTTTCATAACGGCTCTTTACTCCCAGGTGTCCAAAACACTTGGCTTCCAGTGATAGAGTTCCAGTTAACTACTGAGTGAATGTGTGGATTCCAAGACCTCGAACGGCAGTAATTGCTGGGGTCCAGCCCCAGTGGATCCAGGGAAATTTGAAGCGGGGATGGCATGGCGTCTTAGAAAGGATTATTTATTTAGATATATAAGATTAGGAAATAATAGTATAGTAGGAAAATTTAGTGGAGAAAAGAGGCTGAATAACTGGTTTACATGGAAAGCCAATAAATTTCCAGACAAGGAGCTTGCACCATCTACGTTAGGCCACTGGCGTCCTCTTGAATATTGGGGGATGCCCCACCTTGGGCTCCCCCTCACGTGGATCTTAGAAGCCGGGACAAGTAAGTAGACATGGTGAGCCTCCATGCCCCAGATGGGAATTCAGCCAGAAATTAGAGAGAAGACACGGGGGAAACCAGTCCTTCCAATAACTGGCTCTGGCTCCTATTGTCCTTCAAGGCCTTTTATACCTTTTTTTTTTTTTTGTACACAGAGATCAATAGGTACTATAAAGTTATGCAGCATCAGCAGCCCAGACTCTTATCAAAATCAGGCTTTTCTCTCTGCATACCTAGTTTTATACACAAGTCTTAGGTGATTTACATCATCTTCTGGCCAAAAGGGCCAATTAACATTTTAGGGCTCTTTTTTGATAAGGGTTTGTTAACCAGAAGACTCATTTGTGTTAAAAGTGTTGTTCTTTCCAAAGTCTGGTGCCATTCTCAGAAAGCACTAAATAAAGTTACATTCTTACATAGCAAAGATACAGCAATTTGTAACAAGTAAAAGGAGTACAGTGATTTATAACAAAAGAAATTAGCTCAAGAGTCTAGTGTTGCTAACATCAAAACTACTATATATCTTTTTCCATATCCCATTTACATTGATTAACATCCTCCCAGGTGCCTAAAAGATAAAGAATAAGGAGGTCTGGCAGCAATCATTGAGTCAACAGTGAAATCCTGTCATCAATATGTTTTTGAAAAGGCTCTGTAACTTTAAGATACTTAAGCTTTGTGTCCCTTGCAGCTGGGGGCTGTAAGCAATTCACAAGCTGTAAAAGGTTCAAAGCAACCTGTAGGCAAGTTAGAGCGTTATCAGAGGGGATTGAGCTGAAACACTCCTTTCAAATGCAGAAGACTAAAGCCCTGAGTTGACTTTTTCCAGAGAATGTCAGAAGAGTGGAAAAGCAGGCAGATTTTTATTTTTGGGGTACATGCTCAGGAAAACCAGGGGGAAACCCTGAGACTCGAATCACCTTGCCCATCAAGATCTCTTGCCACATGACCTTGTCATGGGTGGGATTCCTCACACTGGCTCCTGACATGTAATGGTAATCTAAAAACATGTAACTCACTAAGGGTAGTAAGAAGTAGATGGAAGACATAGCCTACATCTGAAGACAGCCTATCATACCACCAACTTAATGCACTGGAAAATAAAAAGTGGATAACTCTAGATGCTAAAATTCACAAAGAGCCATATAAACCCAATAAATCACCGATAGAGGCTGTAAACTTGCCAGCAAATCAATTAAAATATCTTTGCAATCCCTTTCTATTTGTGAGTAAAATAACACAAAGGATTTGAAAAATAAGCCATCATTGTTTGCTTAAAATCAGTTCTTGAGGTGGTGAAAGACACCCCAGTCACCATTCATTAGCAAGGCCTTTATTATATCATTTGTTAAATGGGAAAAAGGATTCTTTACATGTAAATATGATAATGCTAATCCATTATCAGTATTTTGAGCTGTCTTTCTAGTAGTTAAGTTCATATTAAGTAAGGTATATACTCTTGTCTAACTTCAAGATACAATAGGTCTGAAGACATTATTTATGCTACACGTTATCTTTTGATCAAACAAAAAATTAATACATACAGGGATAAAACTCTGCCAAATCATTTGATTTCCTTTTAGCAACTATGATGTATTTAGGACAAATTAGGAAGGACTCTAATTGTCAGATATGTAATAATTTTTAGAGTGATAGAATCTTCAGTTCGGTTCAGTTCAGTTGTTCAGTCATGTCTGGCTCTTTGCGACTCCATGCCTTCCTGTCCATCACCAACTCCCAAAGTTCCCCCAAACCCATGTCCATGGAATCGGTGATGCTATCCAACCACCTCACCCTCTGTCATCCCCTTCTCCTCCCACCCTCAATCTTTCGCAGCATCAGGGTCTTTTCCAATGAGTCAGCTCTTCGCATCACGTGGCCAAAGTATTGGAGTTTCAGCTTCAACATCAGTCCTTCCAATAAACACCCAGGGCTGATCTCCTTTAGGATGGACTGGTTGGATCTCCTTGCAGTCCAAGGGACTCTCAAGAGTCTTCTCCAACACCACAGTTCAAAAGCATCAATTCTTCTGTGCTCAGCCTTCTTCACAGTCCAA
>SJXQ01005271.1:10867-23382 GCA_006408695.1 Aepyceros melampus
TTTCCCCATCTATTTGCCATGAAGTGATAGGACCAGATGCCATGATCTTAGTTTTCTGAATGTTGAGTTTTAAGCCAACTTTTTCACTCTCCTCTTTCATTTTCATCAAGAGGCTCTTTAGTTCCTCTTTACTTTCTGCCATAAGGGTGGTGTCATCTGTATATCTGAGGTTATTGATATTTCTCCCAGCAATCTTGATTCCAGCTTGTGCTTCCTTCAGCCCAGCGTTTCTCATGATGTACTCTGCATATAAGTTAAATAAGTAGGGTCACCATATACAGCCTTGATGTACTCCTTTTCCTATTTGGAACCAGTCTGTTGTTCCATGTCCAGTTCTAACTGTTGCTTCCTGATCTACATACGGATTTCTCAAGTGGCAGGTCTCTTAGAGCTAGGCAAAAACCTTAAGTGTATCTAATACCAGTCTATATTTGCAAATGAGGAAGTTAAGATTCAGGGAGGTTAAGAGACTCACCTAAGTATATGTAGCTAATGTGGCTTATCAGGGTCTAGAATTCAGCGTTCCAAGCTACCAGTTCAGTGATCTTTCCATAATATTACAGTCCTGAGGTCACACTTGGTTCTACCACTATCTTTGTAACACAAAAATATTTCATGCCAAGCCACCAAGAGCATTAATACAGAGGTGTTATCTGAACTTATTTGAATCAGCCTGCAAGAGTTAAGACTTCAAGTTCATGTCAACTGCCTATACAATTTCAGAATTATCAGTTCTTTCATCACCACTCAATGAAAGAATGCATAGGGAGCCCCATCATTTAAATGTTTACATCCCCTACAGTGTCCTGGGCTTGTTCACATTCTCAAACCTGATTCAGAGGTGCAGGCTTGGGCAAGAAGACCATCTACTGATCAAATAGCACTTAAGTAATTTTTAAAATTCAGATCTAGAATATCTTTTAATAATCACTTATCTTTAGTGATTATATTTCTACAAGCTGCTTTCAAGTCCTAAAACAACTTTATGTGATTAAGAAAAAGCTTTGACTGTATTTTGGCATTTTTCTATACAAGACAAAGATGTGAACATGACTGTGAGGTGAACAAACTGAATTTGAGCAGCCTAAATGCAAATTGAGAGAAAAGTTACTCACATCAGCTCAGTCACTCAGTCGTGTCCAACTCTTTGTGACTCCATGGATTGCAGCACACCAGGCTTCCCTGTCCATCACTAACTCCCGGAGCTTGCTCAGACTCATGTCCATCAAGTTGGTGATGCCATCCAACCGTCTCATCTTCTGTCGTTCCCTTCTCCCGCCTTCAATCTTTCCCAGCATCGGGGTCTTCCCAGTGAGTCAGTTCCTCGCATCAGGTGGCCAAAGGATTGGACCTTCAGCTTCAGCATGAGTCCTTCCAAATGAATATTCAGGACTGATTTCCTTTAGGATGGATTGGTTTGATCTCCTTGCAGCCCAAGGGACTCTCAAGAGTCTTCCCCAACATCACAATTCGAAAACATAAATTCTTTGGTGCTCAGCTTTCTTTACGGTTTAACTCTCACATGACCTCTGGAAAAACCATAGCTTTGACTAGATGGACCTTTGTCAGCAAAGTAATGCCTCTGCTTTTTAATATGTTGTCTAGATTGGTCATAGCTTTTCTTCCAAGGAGCAAGCATGTTTTAATTTCACGGCTGCAGGCACCATCTGTAGTGATTTTTGAACCAAAACAGTAAAGTCTCTCACTGTTTCCATTCTTTCCCCATCTATTTGCCATGAAGTGATGGGACCAGATGCCATGATCTTACTTTTTTGAATGTTGAGATTTAAGCCAACTTTTTCACTCTCCTCTTTCACTTTTATCAAGAGGCTCTTCAATTCCTCTTTGCTTTCTGCCATAAGGGTGCTGTCATCTACATATCTGAGGTTATTAAAGTCACCTTTAACAATGTCCAAAAGGCATGGCAAACTGAAGTGGGATTTGGGCAGATAATGTGGATGCAGTCCAAGAGAAATAAGACAGCAGAAATGGTGAGGTGGAGGAGATGAGAAGTGCAGAAGATTGTATCAGTGACCCCAGTTCTCCACGTCTACTTGCATCCATATTTTCTGTCATATACCTTTGCAGTCTTTTCCAGCAGAGCTGGGACACAGTTCCTTACCCTGGCTTTAGTTACAGTGACATGCTTTGACCAATGGGATTAGCAAATATGACAGAGCTGTGAAAAATACTTGCCGAATTTCTCTTCCTCGTTATTGTGTTTACGCTTTCTCCATGAGAGGGACACACTTAACTTTGAGGCTCCCGGGGTAGGATGAAAGACATGTGAATCAGAACTGCTGCAGCCAAGGTATTCTAGATTGTCTGCCTAGAGCAAAGCTCATCCAACACAAGGATGTTTTTGTGTGACTAAATGAATGAATGAATCAGTGCAGGAAACTGACGTCTAAAGCAAGATCAGACTAATGGCTAGTCTAAAGAAAAAACTGGAGCCAAACTGTGAAAGCCAGGATATGAGTGTATGTACGGTGGGGGTAGAGGGCATGAAATTCGAGCAGCCTCTAGCAACAGTAGGCACAAACCAGATGAAGGGCACATAGCTGCAAGGAAACACTGTGGGTGAGGCTTGTGTGGTAGAGTGGCATGAGGGAATGTTTGAGACCTTTTTTTCCTATAGAGATTGTAAAATAAAGTAGACATAGCTAAGATCAAGTCTTATTTAGAACAAAGACAAATTTTCCTGGACTGGATTTGGAGATGGCTTAGTTTTTGGCTCAAAGATTCCATGCCACCTGCATTTTCAGTAAAGAAAAAAACCAGGGTTACTGAGAGGAAAGAGCAGCTCTCTTGGAGGTATGCCTAAGGTCCATCTGCTCTTGGAAATATGATTACAAACTGTGAGCACAGTTCATGTATTCGTGTGTTCCTCCTGTATTCCTATCGGGAGATAACCCTTTCACCTCACCTTCCTGAGGAAAACAAGAGGGAGTCACTCTTGGTTACTGCTTCATTATTGAGAAAACTAATCAATATTTCCTCTATTTCTTTCCATTGATCGCTGAAGAAGGCTTTCTTATCTCTTCTTGCTATTCTTTGGAACTCTGCATTCAGATGCTTATATCTTTCCTCTTCTCCTTTGCTTTTTGCTTCTCTTCTTTTCAGTTATTTGTAAGGCCTACTCAGACAGCCATTTTTCTTTTTTGCATTTCTTTTCCATGGGGATGGTTTTTTATCCCTGTCTCCTGTACAATGTCATGAACCTCCATCCATAGTTCATCAGGCACTCTATCTATCAGATCTAGGTTCTTAAATCTATTTCTCACTTCCACTGTATAATCATAAGGCATTTGATTTAGGTCATACCTGAATGATCTAGTGGTTTTCCCTATTTCTTCAATTTAAGTCTGAATTTGGCAATAAAGAGTTCATGATCTGAGCCATACTCACCTCCAAGTCTTGTTTTTGCTGACTGTATAGAGCTTCTCCATCTTGGCTGCAAAGAATATAATCAATCTGATTTCGGTGTTGACCATCTGGTGGTGTCCATGTGTAGAGTCTTGTGTTGTCTATTTCTCACTTCCACTGTATAATCATAAGGCATTTGATTTAGGTCATACCTGAATGATCTAGTGGTTTTCCCTACTTTCTTCAATTTAAGTCTGAATTTGGCAATAAAGAGTTCATGATCTGAGCCATACTCACCTCCAAGTCTTGTTTTTGCTGACTGTATAGAGCTTCTCCATCTTGGCTGCAAAGAATATAATCAATCTGATTTCGGTGTTGACCATCTGGTGGTGTCCATGTGTAGAGTCTTGTGTTGTTGGAAGAGGGTGTTTGCTATGACCAGTGCCTTTTCTTGGCAAAACTGTATTAGCCTTTGCCCTGCTTCATTCTGTATTCCAAGGCCAAATTTGCCTGTTATGCCAGGGGTTTCTTTACTTCCTACTTTTGCATTTCAGTCCCCTATAATGAAAAGGACATCTTTTTTGGGTGTTAGTTTTAAAGGTCTTGTAAGTCTTCGTAGAACCCTTCAACTTCAGCTTCTGCAGGGTTACTGGTTGGGGCATGCAAAGAAATAGAGGAAANATTCCAAGGCCAAATTTGCCTGTTATGCCAGGGGTTTCTTTACTTCCTACTTTTGCATTTCAGTCCCCTATAATGAAAAGGACATCTTTTTTGGGTGTTAGTTTTAAAGGTCTTGTAAGTCTTCGTAGAACCCTTCAACTTCAGCTTCTGCAGGGTTACTGGTTGGGGCATGCAAAGAAATAGAGGAAAACAACAGAATGGGAGAGACTAGAGATCTCTTCAAGAAAATTAGAGACACCAAGGGAACATTTCATGCAAAGATGGGCTCGATAAAGGACAGAAATGGTATGGATCTAACAGAAGCAGAAGATATTAAGAAGATGTGGCAAGAATACAAGAAGAACTGTACAAAAAAGATCTTCATGACCCAGATAATCACGATGGTGTGATCACTCACCTAGAGCCAGACATCCTGGAATGTGAAGTCAAGTGGGCTTTAGAAAGCATCACTATGAACAAAGCTAGTGGAGGTGATGGAATTCCAGTTGAGCTATTTCAAATCCTGAAAGATGATGCTGTGAAAGTGCTGCACTCAATTTGCCAGCAAATGTGGAAAACTCAGCAGTGGCCACAGGACTGGAAAAGGTCAGTTTTCATTCGAATCCCAAAGAAAGGCAATGCCAAAGAATGCTCAAACTACTGCAAAATTGCACTCATCTCACACGCTAGTAAAGTAACGCTCAAAATTCTCCAAGCCAGGCTTCAGCAATACGTGAACCATGAAATTGCAGATGTGCAAGCTGGTTTTAGAAAAGGCAGAGGAACCAGAGATCAAATTGCCAACATCCACTGGATCATCAGAAAAGCAAGAGAGTTCCAGAAAAACGTCTATTTCTGCTTTATTGACTATGCCAAAGCCTTTGACTGTGTGGATCACAATGAACTGTGGAAAATTCTGAAAGAGATGGGAATACCAGACCACCTGACCTGCCTCTTGAGAAACCTATATGCAGGTGAGGAAGCAACAGTTAGAACAGGACATGGAACAACAGACTGGTTCCAAATAGGAAAAGGAGTACGTCAAGGCTGAATATTGTCACCCTGCCTATTTAACTTCTATGCAGAGTACATCATGAGAAACGCTGGGTTGGAAGAAGCACAAGCTAGAATCAAGATTGCAGGGAGAAATATCAACAACCTCAGATATGCAGATGACACCACCCTTATGGCAGAAAGTGAAGAGGACCTAAAAAGCCTCTTGATGAAAGTGAAAGAGGAGAGTGAACAAGTTGGCTTAAAAAGCTCAACATTTAGAAAACAAAGATCATGGCATCTGGTCCCATCACTTCATAGGAAATAGATGGGGAAACAGTGGAAACAGTGTCAGACTTTATTTTTTGGGGCTCCAAAATCACTGCTGATGGTGATTGCAGCCATGAAATTAAAAGAGGCTTACTCCTTGGAAGGAAAGTTATGACCAACCTAGATAGCATATTCAAAAGCAGAGACATTACTTTGTCAACAAAGTCCATCTAGTTAAGGCTATGGTTTTTCCAGTAGTCGTCTATGTATGTGAGAGTTGGACTGTGAAGAAAGCTGAGCGAGGAAGAATTGATGCTTTTGAAGTGTGGTGTTGGAGAAGACTCTTGATCAGACTTTATTTTTTGGGGCTCCAAAATCACTGCTGATGGTGATTGCAGCCATGAAATTAAAAGAGGCTTACTCCTTGGAAGGAAAGTTATGACCAACCTAGATAGCATATTCAAAAGCAGAGACATTACTTTGTCAACAAAGTCCATCTAGTTAAGGCTATGGTTTTTCCAGTAGTCGTCTATGTATGTGAGAGTTGGACTGTGAAGAAAGCTGAGCGAGGAAGAATTGATGCTTTTGAAGTGTGGTGTTGGAGAAGACTCTTGAGAGTTCCTTGGACTGCAAAGAGATCCAACCAGTCCATTCTAAAGGAGATCAGCCCTGAGTGTTCTTTGGAAGGACTGATGCTAAAGCTGAAACTCCAATACTCTGGCCACGTGATGCGAACAATTGACTCATTGGAAAAGACTCTGATGCTGGGAGGGATTGGGGGCAGGAGGAAAAGGGGATGACAGAGGATGAGATGGTTGGATGGCATCACAACTCGATGGACATGAGTTTGGGTGAACTCCAGGATTTGGTGATAGAACGGGAGGCCTGGCATGCTGCAATTTATGGGGTCACAAAGAATTGGACATGACTGAGCATCTGAACTGAACTAAACTGAATCAATATTTGGGTAAGTCTATAAGGAAGAGCTTTATCTTTATCATTTGTCACATTGTTCTGCTTCCTAAAGGTACTAAGCAGAGGTGAGATATGTAAGAGACAATGTCTCTTAAAAAATATCTGACCATTCAAGTTACCAGTTTTCACTTTCTGAAGCAAATGGAAAGATGGATCCCTTCTATGCCAACAGGTCTCAGAGAAAGGCTGCAGAATGGCTAGGATACTGCTCATTTGGAGCAGAGGTGCTCACAGGAAAGTGGTAAATGTGGATGTGATGTAAGATTTCAGCTGTGAGTCAGATAGGAGCTGTGCTAAGTCTCCAATAAAAACTGGTTGAGGTGATTCGTTCATCAGCAGGGCTGTTTGGATCACCACGTGTCCACATCAAGTCTTTTGACAGTAGGATAAGTGCTCAGTGAACAACTACACAATGAGCTCAACCGACTTGCCATTAATAGTCATATAAAGGAATGACTTTTCTTTTTCACTGCTTGTCTCAACACTGGAGGAGGTGTAACCTGCTGAGAATACAAAAGTTGGCTCAAACAGACCATAGACGTTGCCCCTTCTTCAAGCCTGTTAAACAGTGGCTCTCAACTCTATCATATTTGATGCCCTTCTACCCAGGTTTGTGTTCGTGTTTATGTGTGTGCATGTGGTATAATACACTTTACAAAAAATGTACTATCTCAACCATTTTTAAGCGCAGAGTTCAATAATGTTAGCATTCACATTGTTGTGCAGCCTATTTACAGGATTCTGGCAAAACTGAAACTCTATACCCACTAAACAATGACTCTCCAATTCCTCCTCTTCCAAAATCCTGGCAACTATCATTTTACTTTCCATCACCCTAAAAGATATACCATATACATTAGCAGTCATTCCCTATTTCCCCTCTTCCCATGCCCTTGGAAGTGACCAATTTACTTTCTGTCTATAGATTGGCCTGTTCTTATGGCACCCCACTCCAGTACTCTTGCCTGGCAAATTCCATGGATGGAGGAGCCTGGTAGCCTGCAGTCCATGGGATCGCTAAGAGTCGGACACGACTGAGTGACTTCACTTTCACTTTTTACTTTCATGCATTGGAGAAGGAAATGGCAACCCACTCCAGTGTTCTTGCCTGGAGAATCCCAGGGACGGGGGAGCCTGGTGGACTGCTGTCTATGGGGTCACACGGAGTTGGACACGACTGAAGTGACAGCAGCAGCAGCAGCAGCAGATTGGTCATATTCCAAGGAACAAGTGTCTTTTAATTTCATGCCTGCAGTCACCATCTACAGTGACTTTGGAAACCAAGAAAATAAAGTCTCTCACTGTTTCCATTGTTTCTCCATCTATTTGCCATGAAGTGTGGGACCAGATGCCATGATCTTCGTTTTCTGAATGTTGAGCTTTAAGCCAACTTTTTCACTCTCCTCTCTCACTTTCATCAACAGGCTCTTCAATGCCTCTTCTCTTTCTGCCATAAGGGTGGTGTCATCTGCATATCTGAGGTTATTGATATTTCTTCTTGCAAGCTTGATTCCAGCTTGTGCTTCATCCAGCCCAGCATTTCTCATGATGTACTCTGCATATAAGTTAAATAAGTATGGTGACAATATACAGCCTTGACGTACTCCTTTCCCAGTTTAGAACCAGTCCGTTGTTCCATGTCTGGTTCTAAGTGTTGCTTCTTGACCTGCATAGAGATTTCCTCAGGAGACAGGTCAAGTGATCTGGTACTCCCATCTCTTGAACAATTTTCCACTTTGCTGTGACCGCACAAAGGCTTTGGCATAGTCAGTGAATCTGAAGTAGATGTTTTTTTGTTGTTGTTGTTGTTGTTTTTTTCTGGAATTCTCTTGTTTTTTCTATGATCCAATTGCATGTTGACAATTTGATCTCTGGTTCCTCTGCCTTTTCTAAATCCAGCTTGAACATCTGGCATTTCTCAGTTTATGTGCTGTTGAGCATCTTTTCATGTGTTTGTTAGCCATCTGTATATCTTCTTTGGAGAAATGTCTGTTTAGTTCTTTGGCCCACTTTTTGATTGGGTCCTTTATTTTTCTGGTATTGAACTGCAGGAGCTGCTTGTATATTTTTGAGATTAATTCTTTGTTGCTTCGTTTGCTATTATTTTCTTCCATTCTGAAGGCTGCCTTTTCACCTTGCTTATAGTTTCCTTCGTTGTGCAAAAGCTTTTAAGTTTAATTAGGTCTCATTTGTTTATTTTTGCTTTTATTTCCATTACTCTGGGAGGTGGGTCATAGAGGACCCTGCTGTGATTTATGTCGGAGAGTGTTTTACCTATGTTTTTCTCTAGAAGTTTTATAGTTTCTGGTCTTACATTTAGATCTTTAATCCATTTTTAGTTTATTTTTGTGTATGGTGTTAAAAGTGTTCTAGTTTCATTCTTTTAAAAATGGTTGACCAGTTTTCCCAGCACCACTTATTAAAGAGATTGTCTTTTCTCCATTGTATATTCTTGCCTCCTCTGTCAAAAATAAGTTGTCCATAGGTGCATGNAGATATACCATATACATTAGCAGTCATTCCCTATTTCCCCTCTTCCCATGCCCTTGGAAGTGACCAATTTACTTTCTGTCTATAGATTGGCCTGTTCTTATGGCACCCCACTCCAGTACTCTTGCCTGGCAAATTCCATGGATGGAGGAGCCTGGTAGCCTGCAGTCCATGGGATCGCTAAGAGTCGGACACGACTGAGTGACTTCACTTTCACTTTTTACTTTCATGCATTGGAGAAGGAAATGGCAACCCACTCCAGTGTTCTTGCCTGGAGAATCCCAGGGACGGGGGAGCCTGGTGGACTGCTGTCTATGGGGTCACACGGAGTTGGACACGACTGAAGTGACAGCAGCAGCAGCAGCAGCAGATTGGTCATATTCCAAGGAACAAGTGTCTTTTAATTTCATGCCTGCAGTCACCATCTACAGTGACTTTGGAAACCAAGAAAATAAAGTCTCTCACTGTTTCCATTGTTTCTCCATCTATTTGCCATGAAGTGATGGGACCAGATGCCATGATCTTCGTTTTCTGAATGTTGAGCTTTAAGCCAACTTTTTCACTCTCCTCTCTCACTTTCATCAACAGGCTCTTCAATGCCTCTTCTCTTTCTGCCATAAGGGTGGTGTCATCTGCATATCTGAGGTTATTGATATTTCTTCTTGCAAGCTTGATTCCAGCTTGTGCTTCATCCAGCCCAGCATTTCTCATGATGTACTCTGCATATAAGTTAAATAAGTATGGTGACAATATACAGCCTTGACGTACTCCTTTCCCAGTTTAGAACCAGTCCGTTGTTCCATGTCTGGTTCTAAGTGTTGCTTCTTGACCTGCATAGAGATTTCCTCAGGAGACAGGTCAAGTGATCTGGTACTCCCATCTCTTGAACAATTTTCCACTTTGCTGTGACCGCACAAAGGCTTTGGCATAGTCAGTGAATCTGAAGTAGATGTTTTTTTGTTGTTGTTGTTGTTGTTTTTTTCTGGAATTCTCTTGTTTTTTCTATGATCCAATTGCATGTTGACATTTGATCTCTGGTTCCTCTGCCTTTTCTAAATCCAGCTTGAACATCTGGCATTTCTCAGTTTAAGTGATGTTGAGCATCTTTTCATGTGTTTGTTAGCCATCTGTATATCTTCTTTGGAGAAATGTCTGTTTAGTTCTTTGGCCCACTTTTTGATTGGGTCCTTTATTTTTCTGGTATTGAACTGCAGGAGCTGCTTGTATATTTTTGAGATTAATTCTTTGTTGCTTCGTTTGCTATTATTTTCTTCCATTCTGAAGGCTGCCTTTTCACCTTGCTTATAGTTTCCTTCGTTGTGCAAAAGCTTTTAAGTTTAATTAGGTCTCATTTGTTTATTTTTGCTTTTATTTCCATTACTCTGGGAGGTGGGTCATAGAGGACCCTGCTGTGATTTATGTCGGAGAGTGTTTTACCTATGTTTTTCTCTAGAAGTTTTATAGTTTCTGGTCTTACATTTAGATCTTTAATCCATTTTTAGTTTATTTTTGTGTATGGTGTTAGAAAGTGTTCTAGTTTCATTCTTTTAAAAATGGTTGACCAGTTTTCCCAGCACCACTTATTAAAGAGATTGTCTTTTCTCCATTGTATATTCTTGCCTCCTCTGTCAAAAATAAGTTGTCCATAGGTGCATGGATTTATCTCTGGGCTTTCTATTTTGTTCCATTGATCTATATTTCTGTCTTTGTGTCAGTACCATACTGTCTTGATGATTGTTGCTTTGTAGTAGAGCCTGAAGTCAGGCAGGGTGGTTCCTCCAGTTCTATTTTTCTTTCTCAAGATTGCTTTGGCTATTCAAGGTTTTTGTATTTCCATACAAATTGTGAAATTATTTGTTCTAGTTCTCTGAAAAATACCGATGGTAGCTTGATAGGGTTTGCTTTGAATCTATAGGTTGCTTTGGGTACTATATTCATTTTCACTGTATTGATTCTTCTGATCCATGAACATGGCATATTTCTCCATCTATTTGTGTCATCATTGATTTCTTTCATCAGTGTTTTATAGTTTTCTATATATAGATCTTTGTTTCTTTAGGTAGATATATTCCTACGTATTTTATTCTTTTCGTTGCAATGGTGAATGGAATTGTTTCCTTAATTTCTCTTTCTGTTTTCTCATTGTTACAGTATAGGAATGCAAGGGGTTTCTGTGTTAATTTTAAATCCTGCATCTTTACTATATTCATTGATTAGCTCTAGTAATTTTCTGGGGAGTCTTTAGGGTTTTCTATGTAGAGGATCATGTTATCTACAAGCAGTGAGAGTTTTACTTCTACCTTTCAAATTTGGATTTTTTTTTCTTTTTCTTCTCTGATTGCTGTAGCTAAAACTTCCAAAACTATGTTGAATAGTAGCGGTAAGAGTGGGCACCCTTGCCTTGTTCCTGACTTTAGGGGAAATGCTTTCAATTTTTCACAATTGAGGATAATGTTTGCTGTGGTTTTATCATCTATGGCTTTCATTATGTTGAGGTATGTTCCTTCTAAGCCTGCTTTCTGGAGGGTTTTTATCATAAATGGATGTTGAATTTTGTCAAAGGTTTTCTCTGCATCTACTGAGATAACCATATGGTTTTTAATTTCAATGTATCACATTGATTGATTTGTGAATACTGAAGAATCCTTGCAGCCCTGGGATAAAGCCCACTTAGTCATGATGTATGATCTTTTTAATGTGTTGTTGGATTCTGTTTGCTAGAATTTTTTTAAGGATTTTTGCATCTATGTTCATCAGTGATATTGGCCTGTAGTTTTTTTTTTGTGCGTGTGTGGCATCTTTGTCTGGTTTTGGTATTAGGGTGATGGTGGCCTCATAGATTGAGTTTGGAAGTTTACTTTCTTCTACAATTTTCTGGAAGAGTTTGAGTACAATAGATGTTAGCTCTTCTCTAGATTTTTGGTAGAATTCAGCTGTGAAGCTGTCTAGTTCTGGGCTTTTGTTTGTTGGAAGATTTCTGATTACAGTTTCAATTTCTGTGCTTGTGATGGGTCTGTTAAGATTTTCTGTTTCTTCCTGGTTCAGTTTTGGAAAGTTATACTTTTCTAAAATTTGTCCATTTCTTCCAAATTGTCCATTTTATTGGCATATAGTTGCTGATAGTAGTCTCTTATGATGAGTTTGAGTACAATAGATGTTAGCTCTTCTCTAGATTTTTGGTAGAATTCAGCTGTGAAGCTGTCTAGTTCTGGGCTTTTGTTTGTTGGAAGATTTCTGATTACAGTTTCAATTTCTGTGCTTGTGATGGGTCTGTTAAGATTTTCTGTTTCTTCCTGGTTCAGTTTTGGAAAGTTATACTTTTCTAAGAATTTGTCCATTTCTTCCAAATTGTCCATTTTATTGGCATATAGTTGCTGATAGTAGTCTCTTATGATCCTTTGTATTTCTGTGTTCTCTGTTGTGATTTCTCCTTTTCGTTTCTAATTTTGTTGATTTGATTCTTCTCCCTTTTTTTCTTGATGTGTCTGGCTAATGGTTTGTCTATTTTATTTATCCTTTCAAAGAACCAGCTTTTAGCTTTGTTGATTTTTGTTATGGTCTCCTTTGTTTCTTTTGCATTTATTTCTGCTCTAATTTTTATTATTTCTTTCCTTCTACTAACCCTGGGGTGCTTCATTTCTTCTTTTTCTAGTTGCCTTAGATGTAGATTTAGATTATTTATTTGATTTTTATCTTGTTTCTTGAGGTAACCTTGTATTGCTATGAACCTTTCCCTTAGCACTGCTTTTACAAAGTCCCAT
>SJXQ01005272.1:0-126571 GCA_006408695.1 Aepyceros melampus
AGGTTTGATGCAGGATGCAGGATGCTTGGGACTGATGCACGGGGATAATCCAGAGAGATGGTGTGGGGCGGGAGAGGGGTGGAGGGGTCGGGATTGGGAGTTCATGTACACTCGTGGCTGATTCATGTCAATTATAGCAAAACGAATACAGTATTGTAAAGCAAAACAAACTAAAAAATAAAAATTAATTAAAAAAAATAAAATTAAGGCACAGATTAAGAAAAGCAACCTCATGTTAAAACTGTTAAATGTAATTTTCATAGATATTTTCTACTTCCTTTACCAAATGGCTGCATCTAGGCTTATATACATAAAATAAATAAAGCTAGCACACACAAAAACAAACAAACAAAAACAAAAAACACCGCAGGCCATGTACAGTGGCACAATGCATGAGAATCCACCTCACCAGGCAGAGAACGCAGGTTTGATCCTTGGTCCTGGGAGACTCCACATGCGGTGGAACAGCTAAGTCCATGTGCCATGATTACTGAGCCCAGGTTCTAGAGGCCACTTGCTGTAAATACTGAATCCCACACCCCTACAGCCTGGCTCAGCAATGAGAAACCATACATGGCCCGGAAGAAGCCCTGCACTTGCTACAACTAGAGAAAGCCAGTGCAAAGCAACGAAGAATAAACATAGACAAAGGAAAATAAAATAAGTAAGTGAACTTTTAAATTTTAGAAGCCACCCCAAAACTCTCAGAGCCTAGGGAGAAATAGGGGCAGCTCAAGGTCAAGCGGACATGCCCTTTGCCATCACCAGGTGATTAGAAACTGAGTCACAGTGAGTCCAGCACAAAAAGGAGATCCCAGGTGCCTCTGCTCCAGCCCTGTAGGGAGGGCCTACTGCCAAACCCAAAGGCCAGTGGGTTTATGGATGAATAAAGACCGTAAGGCGATGTCTCCAAGACCCAGTGCCTGGCACAGCTGACCTCAGCAACCTGGCGTCCCCGTGTGTGCAGTCACGGAGACCCTTTCCCAGGACCTGGCTTGAGGTGAGAGGCAGCCCTCGAGCTCGTTATTTAAAGCCCAGACACTTGTCTGAGGGTCTCTGTTCTCTGCACTGTAGACCATGGGATCTGTTCTATATGCGTCGGCCACCTCACCCTCTCAAAAAGCCAGAACCTGCCAAGTGTGGATGAGGACAAGGAGAAAGGAGGCCTTCTGTGCTGTTGCTGGCATGCTCAATGGTGAGGCTGTGATGGGAAACACAGGGTATGTGCTTGACCCTAAGAGACTGGCATTAAGCTTCTGATTGCTAAAGCGTCGATTTCAAAGACACTCATCTTTCATAAACGTGGTGCCAGCTGTGTGACAGCTTCTAGATAAGCCATCACACTTGGTCCATCCATCAAGTTCTCCTTTCTAGGAAACCCTGGGCAACCTAGTTAACTGTTTGAGAGACCCCACATATCATTTCCTGCCCCCTGGTTCCTGCATAACCACCTTACCTTTGGACCCCAATAAAAATGACCAAGCTAGATAGCATATTCAAAAACAGAGACATTACTTTGCTGACTAAGGTCCATCTAGTCAAAGCTATGGTTTTTCCTGTGGTCATGTATGGATGTGAGAGTTGGACTGTGAAGAAGGCTGAGCGCTGAAGAATTGATGCTTTTGAACTGTGGTGTTGGAGAAGACTCTTGAGAGTCCCTTGGACTGCAAGGAGATCCAACCAGTCCATTCTGAAGGAGACCAGCCCTGGGTGTTTTTTGGAAGGAATGATGCTAAAGCTGAAACTCCAGTACTTTGGCCCCTTCATGCGAAGAGTTGACTCATTGGAAAAGACTGATGCTGGGAAGGATTGGGGGCAGGAGGAGGAGGGGATGACAGAGGATGAGATGGCTGGATGGCATCACTGACTCGATGGACTTGAGTCTGAGTGAAATCCGGGAGTTGGTGATGGACAGGGAGACCTGGCGTGCTGCGATTCATGGGGTCTTGAAGAGTCGGACACGACTGAGTGACTGACCTGAACTGAACTGAAAAGCAGAACCCCAACCTGTGCTCTCACCCCCTCCTTCCCACTGGCCATTGTGTATGTAGCTCTGAGGACTTGAGAGTAATAATCCTCGCTTTTTTCAAAGCTACCTGATGGTTGTTGCTGAGCTGTGTCTTGAAGTCGTGATAAGGAATACAGGGGCCCATCTGGCCACAGTAGTACCTCCAGCTGGGCTAATGTCTTTGGTGCTCCATGAGTCGTAAAGACCCACATGAGTGCCCCTGGTGTTCCTGAACAGATAGTATCACTATGCATAGTCTGAGACCGACCCTACAAGACAGTACGGATGTTCCTTTAACAACTAAACACAGAATTACCATCTGGTCCAGCAATTCCACGTCTGGGTCAGATGGGAAGGAATCTCCCTGTAATGCAGGACACCTGGGTTTCATCCCTGGGTCAGGAAGATCCCCCGGAGAAGGTCATGGCAACCCACTCCAGTACTCTTGCCAGGAGAATCCCATGGACAGAAAAGCCTGGCAGGCTACAGGCCATAGGGTCGAAAAAGTCAGAATCAACTGAAGCAACCTACTGCTGCCAGCAATTCCATGTCTGGCTATACACCCTAAGAACTGAAAGCAGAGGCATGAAGAGAGATGTGTACACCCATGTACCTGGTATTATTTACAGCAGCCAAAAGACAGAAGCAACACGGGTGTCATCGATGGATGACTAGATAAACAAAATGAGGTCTGTACATAGAATGCAATACCGTTCAGCCCTAAAACACGGGTGTCATCGATGGATGACTAGATAAACAAAATGAGGTCTGTACATGCAATGCAATACCGTTCAGCCCTAAGAGGAAGTGAATTCTGCCACAAGTTACAACATGGATGTTGGGGAATGAAGACATTTTCCTCTACCCTTCTAGGTTCTTCTGGCTGGTCTAAGATTAGATTGACATGAGACACAATAAAAGGAAAACAATCTAACAAAGGTATATTAACACTTGCATACATAGGAGAGACCCAGGAGAACTACCCACCAAAAGGGTCAAAACCATCACTTTAAATATTTCAGCTAAAATCACAAGAGAACGTTGAGGGCAATGGTTTGGACTTCAAAGATCAGGAAGGCTAATCACAGAAAAGTCAGTGTTTAGTATGCAGTGTTTTCTGGGTGCAGAGTGGACTCTGATCTCCACACCTCACTTGTGTTCTGTAAATATCACTGCTCGTGGCTCTATTTCTACAACAGGTCCTTTGTGCGCTTTGCTGCAGTTGTTCAGTTCAGTCGCTCAGTCGTATCTGACTCTTTGCGACCCCGTGTTAAGGAGGAGGTAAAAGAAAGACTTTGAGTCTTCAGCTTCTTGAGAAGAATGAGCCTAAATGAATACTCATGCCAAAGTGACACATTTAGGGGTGGCAATCTTTGCTCCCCTACACTCTCTGAGTTTTGGTCTTTCCTCACCTGTGAGATGTAGCTAATCAAGGGCCTCCTTTGATATGACTGTCGTGAGCACTGAATGAGCTGAGGCTTGGAGGGCACTAGGTCTGACTATAATTCAGCAAACTCAGTCTCAGTTGTCTGATTTGGAATCACTAAGAGCAAAAACTTCCCTTTAACCTCCTTAAAAGGGACTGTACCAGATCATCCCAACTGCATGGATGACAGTCAAACTGTTGAACCTTGGATATATGTCTCAGGACTGAAGAAGACCCCACATGGCACCTGGTCCTGTCCAAGTGATGGAGACTTCAGAATCAAAGTGAGGGGAAGAGCAGTAGATGACGTTCAGGTAGGCTGTCTTGGCCCCAGAGAATGGATCAAGTCTTCACGCTTTAACTAAACATGACACCCTTTCTCCTTCTTTTCCTTCCTTTTTCTCTGCCACTGACTAGGAAAGATATAGCCCCACTCTGTAACCCCCGATACATTGCTAAAGAAAGTAATCTTTCAACTGAATTTATCATCAGAATTTCCAATCCATCCATCACTATCTAGACCAGATTTACCTCCACTCAGTACAATTCATCCACACACAGTAAAACCAGTCTACTGACAAAGGGTTATGATGAAGGAAAGCACAGCATTTATTGCAGGTACCAAGCAAGGAGTCCAGGCAAGCTTAAAACCCCAAATTCCACGATGACTTTCAGGGAAATGGTCTGAAACACAGGGTGAGGGAGAGGGTGAGTGGTGTGTGATCAGCTCATGGGTGTCTTCTGATTGGTGGGTAATCGGGAGCCAGTATCATCAAGCTTCTGGGTTCTATGACCATGTGAGCACCATACAGCAAACATCTTCCACACGGTAGGGATTTCTATATCTGTAACACAGCACAAAGAATTGGTTCAGAATACTGTCTATAGCTCTTGCTGCTGCTGCTGCTGCTGCTGCTAAGTCACTTCAGTTGTGTCCAACTCTGTGAGACCCCATAGACGGCAGGCCACCAGACTCCTCCATCCATGGGATTCTCCAGGCAAGAGTGCTGGAGTGGGGTGCCGTTGCCTTCTCCCTATAGCTCTTGAGGAGGAACTAAAGGTCCTTGATGGTGTTTAATGGTTAACCTATCATCACTTTCTTTTGCTTGACTATTGCCCTTTGCTTCTGCATTTTCTCACTTAAATTTTATCCTTGGAACTTGGGGAAGGCCTAGGAGGCGAAAGATTTGTAACCCTCATGGGTCATAGGGCTGTCCCAGGATGCCCCCGCAGGGTCCTGCTGTTTAACACATGTCAGAAGGATTAAGCAAAACAGTCATGGCCGTGGAGACCACACCAAGGGGAACAAAGCTGTGGGGACTATGTATCGGTAGCTGAGAGTGATGCTAATGCCTTACATTCTGATCATATCTTTTGGTTAGGCTGAGCGTTTGCTACAAAGTGGGGCATAAAGAGAAAACCACAGGTTCAAAATGGCCTCACTTTTGTTGAACCCGTGATACCAACCCTAGGCTTAACACCTGACCTAACTGTAGCTTTGAGCTTCCCCAGGAATGTAGTCTTAATCAGCCAGTCTGGAATTTTCTAGTCAGCATCCTTGAGGTAATCAGTCTCCTGGGACCTCTCCATCTTCAGGAGGAAGAAGAAATCTACCTGACCTCCTTTGCTAAACAGTGGTGAAATGTACATCACATAAAATTGACCATCTTAAGTGTCTAGCTCAGGCTGTAAAGAATCCACCAGCAATGTGGGAGACCTGGGTTTGATCCCCGGGTTGGGAAAATCCCCTGGAGGAGGGCCTGGCAACCCACTCCAGTGTTCTTGCCTGGAGAAGCACCATGGACAGAGGAGCCTGGCGGGCTCCAGTCTATGGGGTTGCAAAGAGTCAGACATGACTGAGCAACCAAGCAGACTCACAAGTGTGCCTACAGTTCAGTGTCCACTCCTGTGGTTGTGCAAAAATCACCACCATCCATCTCCAGAACTCTTTCATTTTGCAAAATTGGTCCTGACCTTTTAGATGTTGCTACCACATTCAAAAATTACAATACACAGAGAGGGTCAAATAAACCTGGGAATGGCCACAGAAAGGATACACTTGCCCTTCGATGTGTATGGTCTCATTGAACTCACACAACGACCTGTGGGGCAGCCGGTCATGCTCATTCCACAGGTGAAGAGACTAAGGCTGGGAGAGGTGACGTTGCTCGTCTAAGATTCCCCAGCCAATGAAAACGGCATAGCCAGGGATCTGAGCTGAATTCAGTTTGATTCCAGGTTCTTTCTAGAAGCCCAGGGCCTTCTCACCAGGGGGATGACAGAGAGTGACAGAGACAAGAAGCCTACGAGTCCAGGAGCCTGAGCGGGTGTCCCAGACAGAGAGAGTGACAGGACAGACTGGGGCAGCCAGAGGTGTGACCCCAGAAGTACCTGGAGATGAGACTGGCTGGCACCTTTGGGTTCACCCAGTAGGACCCACACAGGGGACGGGGCCCCACACCCAGCCCCTGGGGACGAGTGCTGGTTGGAGTCTGACCTGGAAGCCAATGTGGGACACATGCAGGCAGCCGCCCTTGATGGAGATGGCGTTGACTTGGTCGAAGGGCACACGGTGTGCATAATCCAGGAAGATGGTCCCGTTCACCGTCACCTGTTGAGATGAGCGTACATGGCAGGAGGGGGTCCAGGACCAGGAGGGAGCACACCCGTGCCGCTGAGAGCCCAGCTTCCAGACGTTAGACTTGTATCTAGTTCTTACATCAATCCCCTGTAGGTCAGGGCAACAGCCTGCAGAGCTGTGCCAGTTACAGGAACATGCTTCGGACCCTAAGTGCATCGAGGGCAACATCTACCTGACTCTAGTCCTTGGCTTCTTCATTCTTCTGGGGTGTGTTTATCACAGTAGGTCTGTCTTTCTAGTCTTAGCTCTCCTGTGGTGTTATTGAAATATACATGCAAATGTTCATGGGGAGCAGAGAAGAAGTGATGTCAGGTTGTATGATGAGGGGATAGGGACATTCATGTTCACACAGAGAAAAAAGACACAGATGTACTCAGCTCCCCTCCCATCTCTCCAAGCCCAGAGACACCACTCTGCTTGCAAAACTAATGTGCAATGCCAGGCAAAACTAAGTCTTTAATAACACCAGGATAAATGCAGCAACAAGGTAACAGAAAAACAAATATTCCCAGGGACATGGAGTGGAAGAAGGGCTACAACAGAAAAATGGAAATAACTTGGTCTGAAGGACCCAGGAGGGCAAAAAGCATCACGGTGACTTCTCTAGTGCTTACTTCCAGAGTAAAAGAAGCAATAGGCGAAGGTGAGTAAAAAGGTGAAGGTGTGTAAGGAGGTGAACGTGTGTAAGGAGACTGCAGCCTTACAAGGAAGTAGTCCTCTTCTCTGTACAAACTGTTGCTCACATGACTATTTAAAGGCTGTTTGCAGCACCTTATGGGGTGGGGAACAGACAGCTGAAGAGAGGACAGTTCCCACTCACCTTGAACGCGGAGCAGTCTACCTCAAAGCAGATCTCAAATGGACTCCCCTTCTGGAAGGGCATCTGCATCTTCTTCTCCTCTGGCCCCCAGTTTCCTAGCTGCATCGTGTTGCAGACCACATAGCCACCCTCTTCAAACCGAGGGTTGAAGTGGAAGGCAATGTTGTTCATGTCACTCAAGCCTATCTGAAAGTTCACTGCAAACCTAGGTCAAGGAAAATCAGAGAGTATCCTGGCTTACTGCCAAGGGTGGGAACATAGGTGCTCACTCTTTGACTAACATCGTCTGGGAGCCTGCATACAACCTGCATGGCCAGTGGGTACGCATCCCTAGTCTCGTCCCATCCCTTTGGTTCACAGAATTTGCAGTGTGTTTTGCGCAGTTACCACATTTTGCCCTTAAAGTGTGGTTTTCTAAACGTAAGGAGGAAATGGGTAAAGAAATTTGTGTCCAAGATGGAAGTAGAGGAATGTGCCTAGAAGTGAGAGTCTTTGGGGCCAAGTGGTGGCTCCCTGGAGGTCAGCCTGTGTCTGCTCAGTTGGGAAAGAGGACCAATGGAAAGAACAAGTGCATTGACGGGACACCTACAGAGATGGTGTCTCAAGGGGAGACACAGAAAAAACCCTGGGTCTCTGGGCATGGGGACCTCAGAGTGTGCGTCTGTCCCTCTTCAGAGGGTGCGGTGTGTCCACCTGACCTGAGTGAGGTCAGCAGGCCTGGACCCGGATCCCAGATCCGCCCTGTTTGTCATCTGCAATGACCAGGACCATGCTATCCTCAAACTGCCTCACGCAGACAAGGGGTGACTGCCTTCCTTCAGGGATGACAACTGAAATGGCCCAAGGGCCCCCCTGGATAATCTCTTGTTCCCATCTCACCTCAGAGGAAGCCCCTCACCATCTCCCCCTCTTTCGGATATAGCTGAAACTACACGGTGAGGAGGGAAGACAAAAGGAGCTTCCAAGGGGCCTAGCTCACCAAAGGGATGCAACAAGTCCTTATTCTGCTTTTTCCCAGATGGAGCTCATGCCTGCCCCCAACCAAGGTCCAGCCTGAATTATCCAGTGAGCATCTCTCTCCCAACACCTTGCCTAACTCAGCCCCAGTGTGGTTCCCAGTCTGCTTCTTGGGGTCCCTCAGGCTCCCAGCTAACACACAACAGTCAGACGGCACGTCTGGCTCCCATGCCATTACCACAGAACCAGGCACCGCCACACACCCACGGGTGGCCCTCAGTGGACATTCTACCTGCAGAGTGCTCTGTTTTGCTTGTTTATCTGGGTTTCTTTTGGCTTCGTGGCTCGAGGATCTTAGTTGTCTGATCAGGGATCAAACCACAGCCTCTGCAGTGGAAGACTGGAGTCCTGACCCCTGGACCACCAGGGAACCCCCAGAGCCCATTTGCTTTCTTGGATAAGGGTGTGAGTTCTGAATGCCATCCTGAATACCAGGATGCTCTGTGAGCCCTCTGCCATCAGGGACCAGAGGAACCAGTGTGTTTCTGAACCCAGCAGCCCTCCCTCCAATGAAAACGAAGCTCCAAGTGACCCTGAAATGAGAAATTTTAAGTTCCTATTTCTCTTAAAGTGGAGAAGAGTGTTTCTGACATGTCTCTGGGTGTCGTTTTCCCTTTGCAGTCCCCCAGCTTCATTCCTGTGTTCCTTTGCAAATTCTGCCCCAGGGAAGGAGAGAACAGCAGCTCCCATTGGAAGGGGGACCCTGGGAGGTAGAGACAGGCTCTATTGGACAGAGTGGGACTAGAAAGCCCTCCTGTGCTGGGAGGAAGGGTTGGCACAGGGAGAGGGAGAGAGGGGTGGGAGTTCATAGTCAAGGTCCTGGATTCCTCTGCAGGCAGGGTTTCAGAACCGGGTGCCTCATTTCCCTCACCGTCCCCTGCAGACACGGAGGGCTCTCAAAGTCGCACATCACTGTGGCCGTGTCAGCTGGTAGGAGAGGCAGTGGCAGAGGAAGTCGTCTAGAAGCCAGATGCAGAAGTAGTGCTGCGGCGAGGAGGGCCTTGGAGGGATCCAGAAGGTCCCCAGGCCCCATGCAAAGTAATGAGAGGAACAGCCGGGGTAGAAGTCAGCTGGGATTGGATAGAGAGGCTTCTGAGAGAGGCCACGTGTCCAGAGGGGCCTCTCTGGGCACGGAAGACCACAGGGTGCACAGGTCCCAGGCCTCCACACCACCCAGAGCTCAATATAGTTCAGCCAGGGCTGCATGAACTCCTGAGGACCTCTCACCTCTGGATTACGTGCAAGCTCTTCTCTGTTCCAAGACAGTCTCCCTCGGGAGAAGGGGATGGAAAACAGTTGAATTATCTATATTTTGAGTTGATTTTAGTGGGAAAACCTTGAGACTGAAAGAGACTAAATACAATTTTGATGGCCAAGTTTCAATATTTCCAGGTCACCTCAAATGAAGTTTCCAAAGTAGATGAGACTGGCTGGAGGAAATGAAGGGAGTTGACGTATCTGCAGCTCTGGGTCATTGTATACAAAGTTCAGTCCCAGAACTCCACCTCTGGGCTGGCCTGCTTCCCTCCTTGGACTGTGAGTCTCCATTCTCCCTGTCTCTGGGGAGTCTGGTTAATGGTGCCCCGGATGCTACAGGTAGGTGGTAGGGGTTGCTGAGCATTGTTGGCAGGGCCAGGCCCTTCCCATCCCCTGAACTGGGTGTGGGCAGCTTGGAGGATGCTGTGGGGACCATCCTGAGCTGACAGCACCCTGGTTCATTCAGGGGTGAGGCCGAGAGAGACAACAATTCCCAGTACCTGCTTTCTCCTGTGGGAAGAACACACCCCCTGACGGTGATCTTGTGTCCATCCTGGAGACCCCCTTCGATCCTCCCAGTGAAAGGAACAGGCTGTGGAGAGGAGACAGTGGTCAGTGGGCCTGCCTCCTTCTCTCCACCCTCTTCAGCCCTGGCCGGGGCTGGCCTGGGTGTGGGGCAGCAGCCTAGGGACCCAGTGCAGCCACGAACAGGACAGAAGGAGCCTCAGCTCCACGGACCTTCCAGCCCTGGAGCGAGGAAGTTACACAGATATTCTGAGGTTGGGAGAAGGAGCCCCTCAGGCTCTGAGAGGATGTGACAAGGTCAGATTGGCAGCTGGCAAAGGAAGAAGTGGCGAGTACCCAGCCCTGAGATGGGAAGGAACCAGGGGATTGAGGTGGGTGGCCGGACCCCAAGCCAAGCTGCTAGTAAAGAACCAAGCCCTGGCTGGGGACTCAGGGGTCCACCATGGACCAAAGAGACCCACCCACCTGTTCTCGCCGATAAACCTTCTGCTCAGTTGAACAGGCCAAGAAGTCATCCTCCCCCTCCGCCCACCCCACCCAGAGAACAATGGTGACTTTGACCTTTGTCCCCCCACAGCCTCAGAAAGTGCCTCTTCCTGGGTGCTCTCTGCAGCCAGGGGGCAGCCCCCTCTTCTACCTCTGCTCCGGGCTCCCATCCTTCCTCCAAGCCCCGGGAAGCCTCCCAAGTCCACCGGCATCTCCACCCCTCCTGGGCCCCATCACTCTGTCCTGTTCTCTTTCCTGAGCCTTTTTAAAGGACCCAGGCTCATGGTGAAGATGCTTCATTTTAGTCAGGCATCCTTCAGGTTTGAATCCTAATTCTGCTGCTCATTACTTGAATGGCCTTGGGAAACTTATTTAACTTCTCTTTGCCTCAGTTTCTTCATCCATGAAATGAGAACAAGTCCCCCCTTCTGGGTGGCATTGATGATTAGTGAGAAAATTTCTGTGGGGAGAGACTGGCGCATCCTTTTTATCTAACACGGTTCTACAAACTGCCTTCAACACAGCTCTGTCTCCAAGTCCATTTTCACATTTTCACACTGTTGAAGTATTTTCTACCTTCTCCTCTAAGTAATATTTTACAAAGACTAAATGCTTACAGGAACCAGGCAGGTGATCTGCATAGTTGAACTGTCCAGGTAGGGGACAGTCGGGAGTGACAGAGACTGCAGCAAGGAGGCATCATCTTCCTTATCTAAGGAGCAGTGTCCACTCAGCTGTAACCTGATTACCTTTTAGGCCCAGTGCTGTCAGAGCTTCAAGTCTTTAGGAGAAGATAGAAATCTGAGATTTTTCTTCTGTAAAACTTTCTAATTTTGGGGGGTGAAATACTTTGAAAAGGATTGTAGTAGGTTTCCTTTGCTCTAAGAGACATATAATGAAATATTTGCATGGAATTGATATATCTACATTTGCTTCAAAGCAATCCAGGGGTGGAAAGGAAAGTAGAGCTGGGCAGAGATAAAGCAGATAGTTCAAGAGTTGAAACCGAGTGACTGGTATGTGTTGTTTATGATACTAATATTTCTGTATTACACTTTCTGTTGGCAATGAGTTAAAACAAACAGTCTCCAGGCCAAACAAAAAAAAGTACGCACCAGCTCAATTCAGTCCTGGTCCATGTCCTTCAGTTGTAGGACCACCCAGAATCCAGGGAAGCCCCTCCGAGCCCAGTGTGCACAGCTGGCCCTGGGAGATAACTGGTGATGCCAGAACCCCATTCAGACAGACTGTGCTCCCGAACCTTGGGCAGAGGTGTCTTTGTGGCCCCCAGGTCTGGTCTGAGTCCTGCCATTAAAAACTTTGGTGACATTAAGCAAATCACAGTGTCTCTGCATCTCTGAGTTCTTTCTGTCAGAATCCTTTCAGTGATTTTGGAGAAGTAGAATCAGCCTACCACAGGCTGACTAGCATGGTGCTCTTCCCTGAAAAAGAATCCCCTCGTTTGTTGGAGTTTGAAATCCCCCTAAGAGCCTTTCTCACCATCAGGAGAGACAAGGCTTAAAATGTATCCGCCTGGCAGCATGGGCTCCTCCCTTACGCATGTCCACACTAAGGTATAGGGTGGTAGCAGGGGTCCTCAGGGCACAGAAGGAAGGCAGGATGGAGGAAGGCCTGTGTGAATCATGGGGGCGGGCAGTGCAGGTTAATGTTAGGGAATGATTCCCCCCAAAAAAACTTCATGAGATTTTAATGTCTTAAATGGTGCCCTCCCATTCTGAAACACAAGATGATTTCAAATTGAGTGTAATCCAAAGATAAGATTACTCATTACTGCGTTCTAATAGCAAAGAATTGGAAATGAATCCAGAAGTCCACCAGGAAGAAAATGGTGAAATTAATTATGGTATTTCCACACAACAGATTCTAGGGAGACTTAACAAGAAAAGAGGAAGAAGGGACCACTTTGAGAACTGATAAGTAATATTTCTCTCTGTATTATTTTTTAAATGGGTAGGAGTGGCTATATACATATATTTACTTATTATAAATAAAACTTTTCTGGAAAGATTCAAAGAAACCGCTAATATATATTGACTCCAAGAAGGTTATGGTACGCTGAGTAATACATGCTCTCCCTTTTCCCCACCAAAAATGTCAACATTATAATTCCTACAAGTCGTGAATATGCTACTTTACCCAGCAAGAGGGACTTAGCAGGTATGATTAAGAATCTTGAGATTGTGGGGGCAAGGGGTTATCTGGAATATCTGCGTGGGCCCAGTAGTCACAAGGTCTGCAAAGAGGGAGGCTGAGGAGGAGAGTCAGTTGTAGGAGATGTAACAACAGAAGCAAGAAGCTGCTGGCTTTAGAGAAGGAGAAAAGTGAAGAGTTCCCTGGTGGTCCAGCAGTGATTAAGTATCTGCCATCCAGTGCCGCGACTGAGGGTTAGATCCCTGGTTGTGGAACTAAGATCCCACATGGGCCACTGCTAGAGAGTCCACAGGCCACAATGAAGATGCCTTGTGCCACAGTTGAGACCTGACACAGTCAAAAAAAAAAAATCGCAGGAGGATGAAGGGGCAACAAGCCAAGGCAAGCGGGCAGCTCTGGAAGTTGGAAAAAACAAGGACACATTCTCCCCTGAAGGCTCCAGAAGGAAACAGCTTTGCTGACATTTGATTTTAGATTTCTAACCTCAGAACTGTAAGGAAATAAATTTGTATGGTTTAAGCCTGGTGTGGCCGAAGGCCCCTCTGAGCGCGTGTGTGTGTGTGTGTGTGATCTTAGCAAGAAAGAGCAGCACAGGCCTTTGCTTCCTATGACCCAGGAAGATGGATTTTTATGTTGGATTTAGAGCCTCACAGATTAGGCTGGCCTCCCAAATCCCTGTGCTGGCAGCTCTGATGTCACCAAGTCACGTGCCCTGTCTACAGCTGGGCTTTTGAATCCAAGGATTAGAGAGTAAAAACATGTCATCAGAATAATAAAATAGCTGAACCTGGAAGCGGCTCTGGGTCCCCCATCTGATGGAGAACAAGACCCAGGCGACACATCCTGACTCAGACCAATGTGGAGGCACCCACCAGACAGCCCAGCTTCCTCCAGCCCCACCCGGGAGCCCTCACTAGACAGGCTGAAGGGCATTGCCATTGCACAGAGCACCCAGGCCACACCAGGGCTCCTGGGGAGGTGGGCTTGAGTGGGGGTCAAGCAGCTCCCCAGCACCTGATGCCCCATGCACCCCCTCCCCACTTAGGGCTTTCAGCCCACTTGCCCAGCCTCTCAGGAAGCTGAGCCCAGGAGAGGCTCCTACTGGAGGGCCAGGCCAGGAGACAGTGAGCTCAGAAAGTGCCTGGGACCCAGGCTTCCGCCTGCCTGCCTCCTCCTCCCCCAGGGTGCTCTCTGTGGACACCTCCTTCCCCCAGGATGGGGGAAATCAAGACACCTCCCTCCTCAGCCCTTATTAACTGGAACCTTACAAGTGGCCTCCACCTCTGTGAGCCTCAGTAATAGATATCTGTTGTGGAGATGATAAGGGTTTAAACCAGCTGTCCCAATCTTTCTGGCACCAGGGACTCGTTTCACAGGAGACAATCTTTCCAAGGCGGGGAAGATGTGAGCGATGGGGAGTGGCTATAAATACAGATGGAGCGTCACTAGCTCGCGAGCCGCTCACCTGCCGTGCAGCCCAGTTCCCACCCGGCCATGCACAAACACCAGTCCATGCCTTCTCCTTCCCCCAGGATGGGGGAAATCAAGACACCTCCCTCCTCAGCCCTTATTAACTGGAACCTTACAAGTGGCCTCCACCTCTGTGAGCCTCAGTAATAGATATCTGTTGTGGAGATGATAAGGGTTTAAACCAGCTGTCCCAATCTTTCTGGCACCAGGGACTCGTTTCACAGGAGACAATCTTTCCAAGGCGGGGAAGATGTGAGCGATGGGGAGTGGCTATAAATACAGATGGAGCGTCACTAGCTCGCGAGCCGCTCACCTGCCGTGCAGCCCAGTTCCCACCCGGCCATGCACAAACACCAGTCCATGCCTGGAGGTGGGCGACCGCTGGTTTAAACAAGGCTGCCTATGACAAGACCTCCACACAGGGGGTGAAAATGCCCAGAGGAGAGCCCTTTGCACCCCACAGTGCAGGGGCAGCCTGCTCCACCCTCCTGGGACAGTCTTTCTCAGACACCCTTGACCTGCCACGCCTAGCTCTCTCAACCCTCAGATGCCAGGTACCTGTACGGGTGACCTTTCCTCCTGCACCCAGACTCCTAACAATTGTACACACTTTCAGAGCCCCCCCACAGTGGGCCAGACACCTTTCAAAGGCTCTCAACCTGCTACCTTGCTTAATCCTTCCCGGAACTCTGGGTGGTGACTTGATTATTCCCATTATACCCAAGCAGAAACTGGGGCCCAGAGAGGTAAAGTAACTTGCTTGAGGTCATCCAGCTAGTAAATGGCTGAACCCAGGGAGGTCATCTTCCAAGTAAGTGCCCTTAAGGGCCAAGTTCCATTGTTATCCTCCCCAAAAGACGTTTGCCTTCCTTCATGTTAAAAAAAAAAATTGAAATTCACTTTTCTACTTATTACTTAGACTGTTCTTCCCCACTGAGCACCTAGAACAGGAGAGAGATCAGGAGAAAGCTCCGTAAACATTTCTTACACACACAAATCCTAGTGACCCTCAGCCTTGAGCGGCACCGAGGAGACGGGCACAGGCAGAAGTGGTGGCAGGGCCGCCCTGGTTGGTGTGTCTGCCCTTCGTCTGTTCTCTTTGGAACGAGGCCTCCCCAGGCCTCCTGTCACCCCAGCAGGAGCTGTTTCCTCAGAGCCCAGAGCTGTATCCCCCTGGCCGAGGCCTCCCCCAGCCCTGGAACTCACTGGGTTTATGTAGGGAGGCTGAGTGTCCCTGAAGGCCAGTTCTTCCTCGCCTATGAAACCACTGCAGCTTTGCATGCTGTCCAGGCAGACTTCTGCAACAGGAACGACTTGACAAGATATAGAATTCAGTGCAGTTATCTGTTTTCAATGGGGAGGAGCCAGGAGCAGGAGAAAGTCAGTTTAGAGGAAGGAGAAAGGTAGAGAGGAAGACGGAGGACAGAAGTGGTGCTCCTCTCCCAGGGCCTTCAGACCCTCTGCTCTCCTCCTACCCTCCACCCCAAGTCAGAATAGTTCACATAGGCTCAGACATTCCCACCACGTGCACAGCTTCTAGAAGACACTGCCCCTGAAAGTGTGGCTGTGTCATGTCCAGACAACAGTGTGTGTGATGGTGTGCTTCTTGGGCATGGCGTAGCAGTGCTGCAGGAAGGCCTAGTTATACCCGTTTTGCAGACCGGGAAACTAAGGCTCAGAGAATCTACAGGTCATATCCAAGGTCACACATCTCACTAGCAGCAGCTTGAGCCATATAAGGCTACTCCACTTCTTAAAAAGTTATTCCAGTTCAGTTCAGTTCAGTCGTTCAGTCGTGTCCGACTCTTTGTGACCCCATGAATGTTGCAGACCGGGAAACTAAGGCTCAGAGAATCTACAGGTCATATCCAAGGTCACACATCTCACTAGCAGCAGCTTGAGCCATATAAGGCTACTCCACTTCTTAAAAAGTTATTCCAGTTCAGTTCAGTTCAGTCGTTCAGTCGTGTCCGACTCTTTGTGACCCCATGAATGGTAGCACGCCAGGCCTCCCTGTCCATCACCAACTCCCAGAGTTCACTCAGACTCACGTCCATTGAGTCCGTGATGCCATCCAGCCATCTCATCCTCAGTCGCCCCCTTCTTCTCCTGCCCCCAAACCCTCCCAGCATCAGGGTCTTCTCCACTGAGTCAACTCTTCACATAAGGGGCCAAAGTACTGGAGTTTCAGCTCTAGCATCATTCCCTCCAAAGAAATCCCAGGGCTGATCTCCTTCAGAATGGACTGGTTGCATCTCCTTGCAGTCCAAGGGACTCTCAAGAGTCTTCTCCAATACCACAGTTCAAAAGCATCAGTTCTTCAGCACTCAGCTTTCTTCACAGTCCAACTCTCACATCCATACATGACCACAGGAAAAACCATAGCCTTGACTAGATGGACCTTAGTCGGCAAAGTAATGTCTCTGCTTTTGAATATGCTATCTAGGTAGGTCATAACTTTTCTTCCAAGGAGTAAGCATCTTTTAATTTCATGGCTGCAGTCACCATCTGTAGTGATTTTGGAGCCCCAAAATATACAGTCTGACACTGTTTCCACTGTTTCCCCATCTATTTCCCATGAAGTGATGGGGCCAGATGCCATGATCTTCGTTTTCTGAATGTTGAGCTTTAAGCCAACTTTTTCACTCTCCTCTTTCACTTTCATCAAGAGGCTTTTTAGCTCCTCTTCACTTCCTGCCATAAGAGTGGTGTCATCTGCATATCTGAGGTTATTGATATTTTTCCTGGCAATCTTGATTCCAGCTTGTGTTTCTTCCAGTCCAGCGTTTCTCATCCCCTTTAAAATTCTACTTCTCACATTAAAAGCATAATCATGTAAAATGAAATGTTTTGAAAACAGAAAACCTGGTGATGGAGGTTCCCTTATCCTTGTGCATAATGATGCCCCAGGAACTTCTCACCCCTCCTCTCTGTGAATTTCTCTCTCTCTTCTCACTCTTGATTCTGGCCTTTAGAATGGGGAGCAGAGCCATCTCAGACATACTAGAATATTCCAAGTGACATTGAGTTGGAGGCAATATATTTAATAACCGTCTTTACTTGGTTCCAGTACCTTGTTAATGGTAATGTTTGACTGAAACAGAGACTCAGGATCAGCTTTTGTCGGAAAGGGGTTTGGGAGGAAACACACAGCAACAACAGACTTAGCAGAGATTAAGTAGGTCCCTATCGGGTGCTAGAGACGGGACCCCGCGTCCAACCAGGACAAGCAGCTAAGAGGCCGATAGGTACTGAGTGAGGAGCAGGTGCCCTGGGGCTGAGAACCTGTCTGCACCTCTCTCTATCCTTGGGCTTGCCTCGGTGCCCCAGAATTTGCAAAGATTGACTTATTTGAGATGTTCCCACAGACTACGCACACATGCTTCCTCTGTCCACCCTCTGTCCCCACTACATTTCTAGATCAACCACAATGTGACTGGATTTAAGGGGCAGATGGCACAGTTGTCGGGTGCTAGAGACGGGACCCCGCGTCCAACCAGGACAAGCAGCTAAGAGGCCGATAGGTACTGAGTGAGGAGCAGGTGCCCTGGGGCTGAGAACCTGTCTGCACCTCTCTCTATCCTTGGGCTTGCCTCGGTGCCCCAGAATTTGCAAAGATTGACTTATTTGAGATGTTCCCACAGACTACGCACACATGCTTCCTCTGTCCACCCTCTGTCCCCACTACATTTCTAGATCAACCACAATGTGACTGGATTTAAGGGGCAGATGGCACAGTTGAAGCAGAAAGGAGGGGAAGAAGGGGAAATGCTTTGCAATCCTGTTTGAGACCAGGAACACGGGGACCGTTTCCTCATCTTGCTGTTGCTAAGTCGCTTCAGTCGTGTCCGACTCTGTGCGACCCCATAGACGGTAGCCCACCAGGCTCCCCCATCCCTGGGTTTCTCCAGGCAAGAGCACTGGAGTGGGTTGCCATTTCCTTCTCCAATGCATGAAAGTGAGAAGTAAAAGTGAAGTCACTCAGTCGTGTCTGACTCTGTGCGACCCCATGGACTGCAGCCTAGCAAGCTCCTCCGCCCATGGGATTTTCCAGGCAAGAGTACTGGAGTGGGGTGCCATTGCCCTCTCCGGTTTCCTCATCTACTGGGGTAAAAATCACTGAACTCTTATTCAGTGCAGGTTGGAGTGTAAAATGCAAGAGTGTTGGAGACTTGTTGGGGGGTCTTCTGCCTCTACTGTGTCCAGGCTCTTCTGCTTCTCGATATTTACCCAAGAGAGATGAAAACATATGCATGTATGCATAACAGCTCTCTGTGCGACCCCATGGACTGCAGCCTAGCAAGCTCCTCCGCCCATGGGATTTTCCAGGCAAGAGTACTGGAGTGGGGTGCCATTGCCCTCTCCGGTTTCCTCATCTACTGGGGTAAAAATCACTGAACTCTTATTCAGTGCAGGTTGGAGTGTAAAATGCAAGAGTGTTGGAGACTTGTTGGGGGGTCTTCTGCCTCTACTGTGTCCAGGCTCTTCTGCTTCTCGATATTTACCCAAGAGAGATGAAAACATATGCATGTATGCATAACAGCTTCACTCACCATAGCCCCACACTGGATCACGCTGTCCACGAGCAACAGAAAGGAAAATGAATGATGATGTGACCACAATGGACTAGCCCTTGGCAATAAAAAGGGACCAAAGATATAGGCACGATCATCAGTGACCCTCACAGCTGTGCACAGGAGCCAGGCACGAGTGAGCACCGGCTGGGAGTCTTTTATTAGATAAAATCCAACAATCGGTCAGGAAAGCGATGACCCATGGTGGGCACCAACTGGGAGGAACCCGAAGGAATCCTCTGGGTGCTGGAAATGTCCTGGAGCTTGACCCGAATGATGATCACACAGCTGTTTACAACAGAAAAACTCATTCAACAGACTAGGGTCTATGTGTTTACCTGAACAATAATTCAATAAAATAGTTTTGTTTTGTTTTGTTTTTTAATTCTCAGAGCCCAAGGAGACACAGAGACAGCTAGAGTTCCAGTAAACACACTTTGGCATCACCAGCCTACATGGAAGCTGTCATTTACTCCTCAGGTCGTGTCTGACTCTTTGCAACTCCGTGGACTGAAGTGTGCCAGGCTCCTCTGTCCTACACTATCTCCTGGAGTTTGCTCAAATTCATGTCCATTGAGTCGGTGATGCAATCTAACCATCTCATCCTCTGCTGTCCCTTTCTCCTCCTACCTCCAATCTTTCCCAGCATCAGGGCCTTTTCCAATGAATGGGCTCTTCGAATCAGGTGGCCAAAGTACTGGAGCTTCAGCCTCAGCACAGTTCTCCCAATGCATATTCCACCTCGATTTCCTTTAGGTTTGATTGATTTGATCTCCTTGCTGTTCAAGGGACTCTCAAAGAGTCTGTTCCAGAACCACAGTTCAAAAGCATCAATTCTCCGGTGTCAACCTTCTTTATGGTTCAACATTCACAACTGTACATAACTACTGGAAAGACCATAGCTTTGACTGTGAATCTTTGTTGGCAAAGTGGTGTCTCTGCTTCTTAAAATGCTGTCTGGATTTTTCATAGCTTTCCTTCCAAGGAGCAAGCATCTTTTAACTTCATAGCTGCAGTTCCACCTGCAGTGATTTTGGATCCCAAGAAAACAAAATCTGTCACTGTTTTCACATTTTCACCTTTTATTTGTCATGAAGTGATGGGACGAGAGGCCATGATCTAAGTTTTTTTTATGTTGGATTTTAAGGCATCTTTTCATTCTCTTCTTTCACTTTCATCAAGAGACTCCTTAGTTCCTCTTCACTTTCTGCCACTAGAGTGGTACCATCAGCCTTTCTGAGGTTGTTATTTCTCCAGCAGTCTTGATTCCAGATTATAATTCATCCAGCCTGGAATTTCTCATAATGTACTTTGCATAAAGTTAAATAAGCAGGGTGACAACATACAGCCTTGTCAAACTCCTTTCCCAATTTTGAGCAGGTCAGTTGTTCCATGTCCAGTTCTAACTGTTACTTTTTGACCCTCATACAGGTTTTTTGGGAGACAGGTAAGGAGGTCTGGCGAGTAAGTAAGGAAGGTTGCTCAGTGGTGTTGGACTCTTTACTACCCCATGGATTATACAGTCCATGGGATTCTCCAGGCCGGAATACTGGAGTAGATAACCTTTCCCTTCAGGGGATCTTCCCAACCCAGGGAACGAACCCAGGTCTCTCGCATTACAGGTGGATTCTTTACCAGCTGAGCCACAAGGGAAGCCCTAGAATACTGGATTAAGTAGCCTATTCCTTTTCCAGTGGATCTTCCCGATCCAGGAATCGAACTGGGGTCTCCAGCATTGCCAGCGGATTCTTTACCAACTGAGCTATCAGGGAAGCCCAAGGTGATCTGATACTCTTTAAGAATTTTCCAGTTTGTTTTGTTTCACACACTCAAAGGCTTCAGTGTAGTCAGTGAAGCAGAAGCAGGTGTTTTTTCCTGGAATTTCCTTGCTTTCTCCATGATCCAACAAATGTTGGCAATTTGATGTCTGGTTCCTCAGCCTTTTCTAAACCCAGCTTGTACATCTGGAAGTTCTCAGTTCACGTACCGCTACAGCCTAGCTTGAAGGATTTTGAGCATACCCTTGCTGGCTTGTGAAAGAGCACAACTGAGTCACAGTGAGTCCAACGCAAAAAGAAGAGTCCACGGCCCTGCTCCCACTCCACAGAGAGAGGCAACAGCCACATTTGAGGGTCCGTGTATTTTCAGATGAATGGAGAGAGTAGGGAGGCATCTCCAAGGCCCAGTGCCTGGCACAGTTGGCCTCAGCAGCCTGGCATCACCGTGCAGTCACTGAGATCCTTTCCCAGGGCCTGGTTCTTGTCTTACGGAGGTGAGAGGCAGCCCTCAGAGCCCTGTTATTCAGAGTTGCAGACACCTGTCTGAGGCTATCCGTTCTCTGCCCTATAGACCATAGGATCTGTTCTAAATGTGTTGGCCACCTCACACTGTCAAAAAACTAACAAGTATTGACGAGGTCTTGGAGAAAGGAGGCCTTTGGCACTGTTGGAAATACAGTAAACATGCCTGATCCTAAGGGACTGGTATTAGGATTCTGATTGCTAAAGCTTCTATTTCAAACACGCATTTTGCATGAACACACTGTCAGCTGTATACCGGCTTCTAGGTAAGCCCCCATGCCTGCCTCACCCATCAAGTTCTCCTTTCTAGAAAACCTTGGGCAACCTAGATAACCATGTGAGTGACCCCACCTGTCTCTTCCTGCCCCTGGTTCTTGCTTAATCACCACACCCTTGGGCTCCAGTAAAGGCAGAAGTCCAGTTCCCTGCTCCCTCCCCCCTCCACACTGGCCACTGTCCTGTGTGACCCTCAAGATGTGAGAGTAAGAATCCCTGTTTTATCCAAGCTCCGTCTTGGTTGTTGCTGAGCTGCATCTTTCAATTGTGGTAGGAACCGCTACATTTGCACCAGCTGAGGAAATGCCTGTGGGGACTCCCGCGAGTAGTAAAGGCCCATGTGAGGGCCCCCAGGTATTCCTGAACTGACAGCATCTCCATGCACAGTCAGAGACAAATGCCACGCAGATGACAACACGGATGTGGGGGAATGAAGAAACTGTCCTGTGTCCTTCTATGTTCTTCTGGCCAGTTTAAGAACTAAATAACATGAGACAGATGAACAGGAGATAAATCTAACAAGAGTTTATTAACACATATATATGGGAGACACCCAGGAGAATTAGCCCACCAAAATGGTCAAAGCCCTCAGCTTAAATAATAGTTGCAGCTAAAAACAGAAGAGAATGTTGAGGGTAATGGTCTGGGACTTCATAGGGGAGGAAGGGGATTCACAGACAAGCAAATGTTTGGTGAATAAGTGCCTGCTGGGCTCAGAGTGGACTCTGATCTCTAGGTCCTGCCGGATCCTGGGGGGTCCTCACCTCCTCCAGGGTCTTTCGGAGATATCACTGGTCAAGGCTCTATTTCTGGAACAGACCTGTTTCTTAAAAAAGAATCAGTCTAGGGAGTTCCCTGACAGTCCAGTGGTTAAGACTCCAGACTTCCACTGCAGGGAGTGTGGCTTTAATCCCTGGGAGGAGAACTAAGATCCCTCAAGCCACGTACCAACCCCCACACCACAACCCCGCCAAAAAAAAAAGAAAAAAAAGAATCAGCCTAAGTGAATCCTCCTGGCAAAACTGGAAAGTCACATCAATGTGACTTCCTAGTCCCATTAGACCTGTGACCTTTCTCCAAAGGGCCAGAGTTTTCCTTCACAGGGGGAGCACCCCAAACTGGAGCTGAAGCTTCCGACTGTCAACGTTAACTGGGGCTCATGTAGGGAAATTAGAATCAGACACCACAAGCTCAAAGGAGCCTCTGGGACTCTTCATTTATTATCACTGTGTCCCTCTCCTTTGCAAAGCATTTCTAACTTCAAGATTGGATAAATGTGAGCCATTAAGGGGCCATTGCTCTCCTTATCTTAACATATCTAATCTATACCTCAAAGAGCTTTCTTTCAGGACACATGAAATACTTCCCGTTTTTAAAAGTTTGATAACACCAAAACACAAAAGACAGGAAAATTCCAACAAAGATGGCACAAATTCCATCATTGGTGCACAGATCCACCATTTCCCAAAGCAGGGAAATAAATTTACCCTACAAAACAAATGAGCTANTGGATACCCTAGAGGATGTGAAGTGGTGCCTACCTGTGATTTCCATTGGCATTCCCCCCTACCCCATCCCACATCTTTATTTTCTAAATGCAGAGGAGTCATTTCGTCTTCCTGGCTCCTTTGACTCCTCAGATCTTCCCTGATGGCTAAGTTAGAGGCTTCCACTGGGAGAGAGGTCTGCTGGTACACCTCTAGTTGGATTTTAAATCAGTGCAAACTCTGTGGAAGGCCATTTGGCAACATTTCTCATTCAAATTACGGATGACTACCCCCCCCCCCCCCCCCCACCCCGGCAAGAACGAGTTTCCCCGTGAACTGGTTCCAACTCAGAAACAGTCCAACCACAATTCCTCTTCTTCAAGGTTCAGTTCAGCTCAGTTCAGCTCAGCCGCTGAGGGGAAACTCAGGCCGAGGAGGCAGTCGTCACCACCCAAGCAGGTGGAGAAGCAGCTGACATCAGGAACAAACACGCGGAAGAGAGGGTGCGTCCCTGCCCCAGACAGAGCTGGACTGTTCAGCTGTGAAGTTGGGGGTGTAGTGGGGCTCTGTGTGCACATGCCAGGATTATCTGCATTCAGTTCAGTTCAGTCACTCAGTCGTGTCCAACTCTTTGCGACCCAATGAATCGCAGCACACCAGGCCTCCCTGTCCATCACCATCTCCCGGAGTTCACTTAAACTCACATCCATTGAGTCAGTGACGCCATCAGCCATCTCATCCTCCGTCGTCCCCTTCTCCTGCTGCCCCCAATCCCTCCCAGCATCAGAGTCTTTTCCAATGAGTCAACTCTTCACATGAGGGAGCCAAAGTACTGGCATTTCAGCTTTAATATCTGTCCTTCCAATGAATATTCAGGACTGATCTCCTTTAGGATGGACTGGTTGGATCTCCTTGCAGTCCAAGGGACTCTCAAGACTCTTCTCCAACACCACAGTTCAAAAGCATCAGTTCTTCGGCACTCAGCTTTCTTTATAGTCCAACTCTCACATCCATACATGACTACTGGAAAAACCATAGCCTTGACTAGATGGACCTTTGTTGTCAAAGTAATGTCTCTGCTTTTCAATATGCTATGTAGGTTGGTTACCCCAATCAAATTGGCTTGTCTTGTAGAGGAAAAGCCTAAATTGAGGGGGGAATATGTTTCCAGAGTGCACACTGGAGCGACTCACCCTATAAAATCTAGTGCATCGATTGGTAATACAAAACGACACAGAGCACAGAGGAACCAGTTCCCAACTCAGGCAAATAAATTTACCCTACAAACAAATGAACCAATTTCAACAAGGGTACGATCATCCCCACAAGAGCTCATTCCCCAATGAACTGGTTCCAACTCAAGTAGAGTCCAACCATTCCTCTCTCCACAAATTGAGGGGGGGATATATTGACTCACAACACAAGAGGACAACACAGACTTACCAAGAAAATTGACTCTGTCGGTTCCTTGCTTCAGCTGCCCAGTGCTGGGGCAACTGGTGCCACTTCAGGGAATCTTGAGTGAGAGATCTTCAGGACAAATGGTCCCAGCAGCTGCTAGAGCCTTGCTCCAATATTCCCTGGCTGGAGCCAGCTAACCATGAGCACCAAGGCTCCTGCCTGGCTACGCCAAATTTCTTACCAAGTCCAAGCGTGCTGTGCCTGCGGCACAACTGGCCAATGAATCTGAGAGACAAGGTGTGTTGATACTGTTGCAGGGAAAAGCCAATTCTGACTCCATGTTGGAACTTTTCTTTAATTTGTTTTACATTGCTTTTGTCATAATCTTATAGACTGCCTTGGAGAATCCTACCCCTCTGCCAGACTGTTAAACTAAAGAGCCTTTGTTCAGAACCCTGTCTACCTGTAGAAGATGGCAGGAAGGAAGAAATTAACACCTTCCCTGCCTGAGGCTTGCCATTCTAGGATATATTTGCAAGGTTAATGGTCTTTTTACTTTGTTTCCTCACCACCCCCCACCCCCTGATCTATAAAAGAACCTAGCATCCAGACCCCAATAAGATGGTTATTTTGAGACATTAATCTGCCATCTTCTTCAGTCAGCCAGCTCTCCAAACAAAGTCATATTCCTTGAGTCAATACCTCATCTCAAATTCATTGATTGGTCAAGTGCAAACAGAACAAACTTGGACTTGGTAACAATATGATTTTATTCAGGAAGCCAGCTGACTGAGAAGATGGTTGACTAATGTCTCAAAATGACCATCTTGTAGGGGTCTGGATGCCAGGTTCTTTTAAGAATTGGAGAGAAAAGTGGTGAGGTTCTAAAGTCAAAATGTAGAATAGAAAGAGAGAGGCTCAGAGGAAGTAAATAAAAAGGCCATTAGCCTTGCAATATATTTCTGGGAAGGGCCAAACTTTGGAAAAGGTGTATAAATCTCTTTTCTTTGAAGCCATTCACAGGTGGGCAGGGTCAGATTATCTCTCTTTGAGTTGAACAAAGGCACTTTAGTTTGAGGGGCAGGGTCCTTTGAGGAGGACTATTCAGTTCAGTTCAGTTGCTCAGTCGATCAGACTCTGTGACCCCATGGATTGCAGCATGCCAGTCCTCCCTGTCCATCACCAACTCCCAGAGCATGCCCAAACTTATGTCCAGCGAGTCAGTGATACCATCCAACCATCTCATGCTCTGTCATCCCCTTCTCCTCCTACCTTCAACCTTTCCCAGCATCATGGTCTTTTCCAGTGAGTCAGTTCTTTGAATCAGGTGGCCAAAGTACTGGAGTTTCAGCTTCAGCATCAGTCTGTCCACGAACACCCAGGACTGATCTCCTTTAGGATGAACTAGTTGGATCTCCTTGCAGTCCAAGGGACTCTCAAAAGTCTTCTCCAACACCACAGTTCTAAAGCATCAATTCTTCAGCACTCAGCTTCCTTCGTAATCCAACTCTCCCATCCATACATGACCACTGGAAAAACATAGCCTTGACTAGACGGAACTTTGTTGGCAAAGTGTCTCTGCTTTTCAATATGCTGTCTAGGTTGGTCATAACTTTCCTTTCAAGAAGCAAGCGTCTTTTAATTTCATGGCTGCAATCACCATCTGCAGTGATTTTGGAGCTCCAAAAAATAAAGTCAGCCACTGTTTCCACTGTTTCCCCATCTATTTGCCATGAAGTGATAGGACCAGATGCCATGATCTTCATTTTCTGAATGTTGAGCTTTAAGCCAACTTTTTCACTCTCCTCTTTCACTTTCATCAAGAGGCTCTTTAGTTCTTCTTCACTTTCTGACATAAGAGTGGTATCATCTGCATATCTGAGGTTATTGATATTTCTCCTGGAAATCTTGATTCCAGTTTGTGCTTCATCCAGCCCAGCGTTTCTCATGATGTACTCTGCATATTATATGTTAAATAATCAGGGTGACAATATACAGCCTTGACGTACTCCTTTTCCTATTTGGAACCAGTCTGTTGTTCCATGTCCAGTTCTAACTGTTGCTTCCTGACCTGCATACAGATTTCTCAAGAGGCAGGTCAGGTGGTCTGGTATTCCCAGAATTTTTCAGTTTATTGTGATCCACAGAGTCAAAGGCTTTGGCATAGTCAATAAAGCAGAAATAGATGTTTTTCTGGGACTCTTGCTTTTTCAATGATCCAGTGGATGTTGGCAATTTGATCTCTGGTTCCTCTGCCTTCTCTAAAACTAGCTTGAACATCAGGAAGTTCACGGTTCACATATTGCTGAAGCCTGGCTTGGAGAATTTTGAGCATTACTTTACTAGTGTGTGAGATGAGTGCAACTGTGTGGTAGTTTGAGCATTTTTTGGCATGCCTTTCTTTGGGATTGGAATGAAAACTGACCTTTTCCAGTCCTGTGGCCACTGCTGAGTTTTCCAAATTTGCTGACATATTGAGTAGAGCACTTTCACAGCATCATCTTTTAGGATTTGAAAGAGCTGAACTGGAATTCCATCACCTCCACTAGCTTTGTTCCTAGTGAGGCTTCTTAAGGCCCACTTGACTTCACATTCCACGATGTCTGGCTCTGGGTGAGTGATCACACCATCGTGATTAACTGGGTTGTGAAGATCTTTTTTGTACAGTTCTTCTGTGTATTCTTGCCACCTCTTCTTAATATCTTCTGCTTCCATTTCTGTCCATACCATTTCTGTCCTTTATTGAGCCCCTCTTTGCATGAAATGTTCCCTTGGTATCTCTAATTTTCTTGAAGAGATCTCTAGTCTTTCCTATTCTCTTGCTTTCCTCTATTTCTTTACATTGATTGCTAAGGAAGGCTTTCTTATCTCTCCTTGTTATTCTTTGGAACTCTGCATTCAAATGGGAATATCTTTCTTTTTCTCCTTTGCTTTTCACTTCTCTTCTTTTCACAGCTATTTGTAAGGCCTCTTCAGACAACCATTTTGCTTTTTTGCATTTTTCCCCCCCTTGGGGATGGTCTTGATCCCTGTCTCCTGTACAATGTCATGAACCTCCATCCATAGTTCATCAGGCACTCTGTCTATCAGATCTAGTCCCTTTAAAAAGTCTATTTCTCACTTCCACTGTATAATCATAAGGGGTTTAGTGGTTTTTCCCACTTTCTTGAATTTAAGTCTGAATTTGGCAATAAGGAGTTCATGATCTGAGCCACAGTCAGCTCCCAGTCTTGTTTTTGCTGACTGCATAGAGCTTCTCCATCTTTGGCTGCAAAGAATATAGTCAATCTGATTTCAGTGTTGGCCATCTGGTGATGTCCACCAGATGTCTTCTCTTGTGCATGGGGGATCTTAATTCCAAAACCAAGGACTGAATCCATGCCCCTTGCGGTGACAGCTGGGACCCCTGGACAACAGGGAACTCCTCCTAGGAACATAGTCTTAACCAGCCAGATTGGAGTTTTCTGGTTTGCACCCTGGTGGTAATCTGTCTCCTGGGCCCTCTCCATTCTTGGGAGGAAGAAGCAGTCTGTAAGAGTGATACTTGCCCTGCTTCCAAAAGAAGGTGAGTGGGTATGATACAGTCCTTTGTTAGCTTTTGTTACTAGCTCCTACTTCCCACCCTCCTTCTACCTCTTTTCTTTTTTCTTTTTTTTTTTTTACAACCTTTTGGTTTCTATTTACAACATCAGATGCTGCCTGATTCATGAATCACTGAATAATAAAGCCAATTAAATCTTCAGATTTACACAGTGGAATTTTGTTTTCATCAGTTTTCATCTTCATCTTAGCAGCTGGTGGTTCTGTGTCTCCCTTCTCCATAGACCAGCCAAAGCACCCACCAGCACCACACCCACTCGCCAATATATTCTAGGGAAGTCTTCTCTCCAGCGCCCAAATCTGGAGCCATCTACTCCTGCAGAGGACATGCACTTGTGAAGCCAAAAGCTCAGCTTCTCTGTACACTGGTGCCAGATCAAATCTCAGAGACAGAGTTTTGAGTGAAGTAGGAAACAGTAGCTTTATTTTTGTGCCAGGCAAAGGGGGCCATAGTGAGCTAAATGCCCTCAAAACCTTGTGTCCCAACTTGGGGAAAATAGTGAGGAATTAAAAAACCTTATTTTTTAATCACTATAAAAAAGTTTTATAGCAGTAGTTCAAAGAGGGCGTGTTCAGTCCATGGACATTCTTCTGATGGGTTGGTGGTGAGTTGAGTAGGCTTCAGGTCCAACTGGTCTGGGGTCTACTTGTTTGTGGTCAGCATACCATCTTTAACTGTTAACTTCTCCCACCTGGAAGAGGTTTCAGTATCTGCCAAACAGCTCAAAGATATTATGGTATGTATCTATTGATGGGGAAACAGGACCTTGTCCCAAGGCTGCTCTTGACTGTTTCTCCTTGGTCTCCAACCTTCTTCCTTCCCTAATTAACAACAGCTGAATCTGCCCCTTGTGTGAGAAATAAAGCCCACCAGCCTCAACCCAAGGAATAGACTTGGAGACACAAGGGGCAGCGAGAAGTAAGGCTTTAATGACAGTCTTGCAAGATCAGTTGTCTGGTGGGAAGGCTGTAGACCCAGTCAATGAGGTTTTTATCCTCTCAGCATGCAAGTCCCTCCTCCAGTTCCTCATTGGCTAAGTACTACAGGGTTAACAATCTTCCCGAGAAAGCCACTTGGATTTATTACTCTCCCTTTGTCTGGATTTTCCTCTGCAAGTATCCTAAGGGCTCTTACATCAGCAGACTGTCACTCTAGGCTACTTGTCCTTGAAAATGGACCATTCTGAGTTTTTATTTCTTACAGTTGGAACTCAGGGAAGGTCATAGAGGCCAGATGAAAGCTGTTTATAATCAGAGAAATGAGAGACATAGGAAGGCCTTATGCCTGGGAGCCCCATCATCAGGCCCTACATGTATCACCTACTTGAATAGGATAGCATTTAAAGATGGATTTCAGGGCATAGAGGTAGCTAGGAGATTTTAGATGTGAAACAGTGAGCTGAGGACAGAGCCTTGTTTGCCAAAAGCTCCTTTCCCCTACTGCTTTCAAGTCAGTCTGGAAGCTTCAGTGAGCAGAAGGACAGAGCAACTCTCACCTGGACCTCAGTTTGCCCTGGTTAGTCATCAACCTCCTCTACCTACACTCAGACCCTGGGTAAAGAGGTTTCCATTGCCACTGATTAGTGCTTCCTCAAAAGATAAAAATAACCTATTGAGAAAGGATAAAAGTCCAAAGGCCAGTCGGTTGGTTTAGTCAACTAACTCATGTCTGACTCTTTGAGGCCCACAGGACTGTAGCCCTCCAGGCTCCTCTGCCCATGGAATTTTCCAGGCAAGAACACTGGGCTTGGGTGCCATTTCCTTCTTCAGGGGATCTTCTCGACCCAGGGACTGAACCTGCATCTCTTGTGTCTCCTGCAGTGGCAGGTGGATTCTTTACAACTAGCACCAGCGGGAAACCCACCCTCCACTGCAGCTTAAGGGAAAACATATAAATCTTTGCAAAAACCTCCTCTGTCCACAGTAACCCCTGAACATTTTACGTCTCACAAAATGGTTACATTTAGCAATACGTTTTCTTCTTCTCTGAGAATCCTGCAAATCATCCTTCAACAGAGTGGAGGAATATGTCCTGTGAAAGCAGAATCGATGCTTAATATTCATTTCCAGTGTTGATGATTCAATTTCCTAGTTCCCACCCTTTCTCATTCATTTCTATAGTCAATACATCTTGAAGGTTTGCAGCCAGCCAGTGCTTCCCAACTCATTAGCCTCTGCCATGCAGATAAGCTGGAATTAAGATTGCCGGGAGAAATATCAATAACCTCAGATATGCAGATGACACCACTCTTATGGCAGAAAGTGAAGAGGAACTAAAAAGCCTCTTGATGAAAGTGAAAGAGGAGAGTGAAAAAGTTGGCTTAAAGCTCAACATTCAGAAAACCCAGATCATGGCATGTGGTCCCATCACTTCATTGGAAATAGATGGGGAAACAGTGGAAACAGTGTCAGACTTTATTTTGGGGGTCTCCAAAATCACTGCAGATGGTGATTGCAGTCATGAAATTAAAAGATGCTTACTCCTTGGAAGGAAAGTTATGACCAACCTAGATAGCATATTCAAAAGCAGAGACATTACTTTGCCGACTAAGGTCCGTCTAGTCAAGGCTATGGTTTTTCCTGTGGTCATGTATGGATGTGAGAGTTGGACTGTGAAGAAGGCTGAGCGCTGAAGAATTGATGCTTTTAAACTGTGGTGTTGGAGAAGAGTCTTGAGAGTCCCTTGGACTGCAAGGAGATGCAACCAGTCCATTCTGAAGGAGATCAGCCCTGGGATTTCTTTGGAGGGAATGATGGTAAAGCTGAAACTCCAGTACTTTGGCCACCTCATGTGAAGAGTTGACTCACTGGAAAAGGCTCTGATGCTGGGAGGGATTGGGGGCAGGAGGAAAAGGGGACAACAGAGGATGAGATGGCTGGATGGCATCACCGACTCGATGGACGTGAATCTGAGGGAACTCTGGGAGTTGGTGATGGACCTGGAGGCCTGGCGTGCTGCGATTCATGGGGTTGAAAAGAGTTGGTGGAGATCAGCCCTGGATTTCTTTGGAAGTAATGATGCTAAAGCTGAAACTCCAGTACTTTGGCCACCTCATGCGAAGAGTTGACTCATTGAAAAAGAACTGATGCTGGGAGGGATCGGAGGCAGGAGGAGAAGGGGACGACAGAGGATGAGATGGCTGGATGGCATCACTGACTCGATGGACGTGAGTTTGAGTGAACTCTGGGAGTTGGTGTTGGACAGGGAGGCCTGGCATGCTGCGATTCATGGGGTCGCAAAGAATCAGACACGACTCAGCGACCGAATTGAACTGAAAGAGCTCTGATTTTATAGATGTGGGAACTATAGTCCAGTTTTCCATGCTTAAATTTAACCAGATACTTAATGTGCAATCAAAATTCGAACCCCAGGGCACTCGATTTTCCAGGCCATCTAAGTTTCTCCAAAATTCTCAAAACTTGCTCTTTACCATTGGGTTTCTTTCTTTTTTTCCTGCTGCGCCAACTGGCATTTGGGATCTTAGTTTCCCAATCAGGGATTGAACCAACACCCCTGATTGGAAGCCTAGAGCCTTAACCAATGACCCACCGGGAGAAGGAAATGGCAACCCACTCCAATATTCTTGCCTAGAGAATCCTGTGGACAGAGGAGCCTGGTGGGCTGCTGTCCATGGGGTCACACAGAGTCAGACACTACTGAAGCACCTTAGCATGCTTGCATGCATTGGAGAAGGAAATGGCAACCCACTCCAGTGTTCTTCCCTGGAGAATCCCAGGGACGGCGGAGTCTGTTGAGCTGCCATCTATGGGGTCACACAGCAGCAGCAGGGAAGTCCTCAAACTTGCTCTTTAGAAACTCTTGTAGGTGTGCAACATTGTAGTTTTCAATTTCTTTCATTGAACAAAGCATATTTTTATAATTAGAGTAGAAATTCCCAAAGTTCTTTTTAAAAAAAAAAGAAAAGAAAATATCTGATTCTTATTTACTATGTAGAGTGATGGAATCAAGATTGCCAGGAGAAATATTAATAACCTTAGATACACAGATGACACCACCCTTTTGGCAAAAAGGGAAGAGGAACTAAAGAGCCTCTTGAAAGTGAAAGAGGAGTCTGAAAAAGCTGGCTTAAAACTCAACATTCAAAAAACTAAGATCGTGGCATCCAATCCTATCATTTCATAGCTAATAGATGGGGAAACAATGGAAACAGTGACACACTTTATTTTCTTGAGTTCCAAAATCACTGCAGATGGTAACTGCAGCCATGAATTTAAAAGATGCTTACTCTTGGAAGAAAACTATGACAAATCTAGACAGCATATTAAAAAACAGAGACATTACTTTGCCGACAAAGGCTTGTCTAGTCAAATATATGATTTCTCCAGTAGTCATGTATGGATGTGAGAGTTGGACCATAAAGAGAGTTGAGCTCTGGAGAATTGATGCTTTTGAACTGTGGTGTTGGAGAAGATGCTTGAGAGTCCCTTGGACTGCAAGGAGATCCAACCAGTCCATCCTAAAGGAAATCAGTCCTGAATATTCATTGGAAGGACTTATGCTGAAGCTGAAGCTCCAATAGTTTGGTCACCTGATATGAAGACTCATTTGAAAGACTCTGATGCTGGGAAAGATTGAAGGCAGGAGGAGAAGGAGATGACAGAGGATGAGCTGGTTGGATGGCATCACCAACTCAATGGACACGAGTTTGAGCAGTCTCTGGGAGTTGGTGATGGACAGGGAGGCCTGATGTCCTGCAGTACTTGGGGCGCTGCAGTCCATGGGGTTGCAAAGAGTTAGACATGACTGAGCGACTCAACTGAGCTGAACTTATGTAGAGTGAATCAAAATTAAATAAATTACTGTCTTGGATGGGCATGTGTTCTATTAGTAACTCCAGTCTTAGAGATCAAATCCATGAACCCTCCATTGGCAGGTGAATTCTCAATCACTAAGCCACAAAGGAAGTCCAATAGACCCATTTTTAAGATGGGGAAACTGAGTCCTTGGCTAAGCATTCCTGGGGCTCACTGGCCTCTGCAGTTACTTTGGCCATGTGATTTCCTCCTGTGGCTCTAAGGCTGAGAGCTGAGCCAAACCTGCTAATTGAAGGTGCTCCGGAGTGAACAACAACAAAACCCAAGGGGATCTGGGCTCACCTGGCTGAAGCATGCTCCATGCCATACTTCCCTCTGTATTATGATCAACACAGGGCATGGTGCAGTGGAAACTTCATATAATCCTTTGTATTTTCAATTACTAAGAAGTCCTTTTAAGAAATGTTAAGTGACTAGATTCCAGATTTTCTTAGAAGAATAGAATTGATGTGTCTACATAATTGGTATTTTCTTTGCCCAAGAGTGCAAGATTTTTGAAGTATGTCTGTTTTTCTTCCACTTATAATTTCCTCCCAAACACCTATCCTCTGTCTTGTGCAAAGCACCATGGGAGATACAAAATGGTGTTAGATACTCTCTTTCCTAAAAGAGCCCATTTCCCTGTTGGGGTGAGAGTAGACACTCTATGGGACCTTGTCTGTCTTATTTGCTGTTGAGGTTCCGTGCCTAGACTAGCATCTGGTGCAGAATAGACAATCGAGAGATGTTTGTGGAATGCATGAATGGATATACCTATATAAAAGTTAATCAGGGCGAACATGTAGCTAACATTTACTTCCACTAGCTTTCTAAGTATTTCTTACAATTGCTGCATCATATGATTTTCACACCTCTATGAGGTAGGAACTATTAATATACTCATTTTGTTTTATCTTTTTTTTTGGCTGTGCTGTGTCTTCCTTGCTACATGAAGCCTTTCTCTAGTTGCAGCGAGTGCGGGCTACTCTCTGGAGGTGATGCGAAGGCTTCTCCTGGTGATTTCTCTTGTTGTGGAGCATGGGCTCTAGGAAGCGCGCACTCAGTATTTGTGGTGCATGGGTTTAGTTGCCTCTTGGCAAGTGGAATCTTCCTGGACCAGGGATCAAACCCATGAACACTCCATTGGCAGGTGGATTCAAGGAAGTCAAATATACTCATTTTTAAGATGGGGAAACTGTCTTGGAGAGATTAACTAACTGTCCCAAAGTTGCCCACTAGTGACCCTGAGATTTATACCAAAATCATCCACCTCTGAAGTCTGTGTTCTTAGCCACTGTGCTCTGTTGCCCCTGCATATTATGCTTCCTTGGGGCTAAAGACTCTCCTTCTGTGATTTTTTAGAACCAAAATCAAGGAGTGTTGATTTTGAGGAGGCGAGAGGGATAAATCAGGAGCTGCTGCTGCTGCTGCTAAGTCACTTCAGTCGTGTCCGACTGTATGTGACCCCATAGATAGAGGCCCATCAGGCTCCACCGTCCCTGGGATTCTCCAGGCAAGAACACTGGAGTGGGTTGCCATGTCCTTCTCCAATGCATGAACGTGAGAAGTGAACATGAAGTCGCTCAGTCGTGTCCGACTCTTTGCGAGCCTATGGACCACAGAATCAGGAGCTAGGGATTAGCATACGCACAGTACAATATATAAGATAGATAGCCAACAAGGATCTACTGTATGGCACAGGGAAATCTACTCTGTATTCTGTGATAACCTATATGAGAAAAGAATCTGAAAAAGAATGAATATATATGTGTAACTGAATCACTTTGCTGTACATCTGAAATAACAGAACATTGTAAATCAACTATACGCCAATAAAATTAGAAAAAACAAAAGGTATTTATAATAGAATCCTGTATGCAGTATTAGCAACAAGCAAGTTGAAAAGTTTTGTAGAATATGAAACAGATGTGGGACCAAAGCTTAAGGGTTAAGAAGGATTAAACAGACCAGAAGTAGAGTTCATCTCTTTTGATTGTGGGAGATGACCTTGAAAATTTCCATTGTAATATGATTATGTCATAGTTATATGTAATAATATCTCATAAAATATTATAATATTATTTAAAAATTTTAACCAATTTAATCATCTTAACTACTTTGCATGGGTTAGAATCCAGTCTTGTCCATCTTCCTCCACATCCTTAGTGCTCAGATGGGTCCCTTCCTACTAATTTGAAAGGAACTGAATTATCACTAGATGGTAAGTTTGGTGGACTGGGGAAGTCTAACTACACTAAAATAGCCTTGCCAAATCTGATTTCTGATAAGCTTATCTCTTTCATGCTTTTATCCAACTCTTCCTTTTTTTTTTTTTTTTTTTTTAAAAGAATCTTCAGGGAAAAAAAGACCATACACCGTATTCGTATGAAATAGTTTTTGACGTCTTCAGAGATTTCTCTAGGTTCTGGACAAAGCCTGACTGTTGTTCTTTTCTACCTACATTCTTCCTACGCTTGAGGGATTTCAAAAAATGTGCTTAATAATTGGAACTTGTTTTAATTTTCTCTAACTTATTTATTTTCTCTTGAGGTTAAGAACATTTTATAAATTTGCAAATACCAAAAGTATTTTGCACACATGAAACAGGTTTAAGAAAACAATCAGATCAGATTCAGAATATCTCCCCAAGGAAAGGAAATGCACAAAATAGTCAAATGATTAACTGAAAAATAAAGCAAGGCAACTAAAATATCTCCCTGAACTAGTTCCTAAGGTATGCATTTTTTTCCCATTATGAAACACAGCCTAGTCTGCACTGCTTGTTTTTTGAAGAGAAATTTTGTTGGGAAAAATAGTTACTGAACCATTGTGTATTTCATACTGACATTGACATCCTTTATCTTGCCAAGCATTTTGCTATGAGCTTAGGCATTTATCCTCAATATATTTTCCAGCCTCTTCAGGTGTTCATTTTTCTTGTCGTCAATAAGTATTCTACTAAATTTTCAAGTCATATTTCCTGAGAGGTAGAACAGGTTGCCATAGTTATGTAGAGGTTGATAATAAAAGCAAATTTTCTTCTGTTCATTCATAATGAGTAAAATAGACTCTTGGTTTGAATTTTACTCCAGTAAGTAGGGTCTCCTTAGTCTGAAGATCTGATGTTGATAAGCATGTCAGTTTTGGAAATGCTTGGAATCTAAAGAGCGGCAAACTATGTATGATCTAGTTGACAGGCTGATAAAATGATTGAAATTGCTAAACTGACATATGACCAAAGTTGATAAATTGATAAACATTTCTTGAGCACTGACTATCTGCAAAGCCAACTTCAAATTGAGATTTGCTGTTCATTAAACAGGGCTTCCCTGGTGCTCAGTGGTAAAGAATCTGCCTGTCAACGCAGGAGACACGGGCTCGATCCCTGTTTGGGGAAGATCTCCTGAAGGAGGAAATGGCAACCCAATCCAGTATTATTGCCTGGGAAAGCCCATGGACAAGGAGCTTGGAGGGCGACAGTCCATGGAGTCACAAGAGTCGGACATGACCTGCAACTAAAATGGCAGCAACAACAACATTCATTAAACAGAGGTGAGGTTGTAGGGGGTTGATGTACAGACCTACGTAATGATGTGCCCTCCTGACTCCCTGCCAGCAAGTCTCGAGCAAGGATGAGCTCTTCTCAGCGTATTTTTCTAACTTACTCCAACTGGGCGAGAATTTGACTTCCACACCCAAATCAGTCAGTCTTTATAACTCACACTTGCGGGTGCACTCTACTCCGTAGTGGTGCCACCCTATAATGTTACTTCTGGCTTACTTCGGAGTTCACACAAACTTTTCTTTGTCTGGATCTCATCTCACAAAGAAATACTCCTTATGTCTCAAGAGCTAATTATTTGCATAAGTCAAACAAAAAAAATTATTGATAGGGTTATCGTGAGTTTGTTCATTCTGTCAGGGGTTCAGGAAACTAGGGCTTCCCTGGTGGCTCAGCTGGTAAAGAATCTGTTTGAAAGGCAGGAGACACAGGTTCGATCCCTAGATCAGGAAGATCCCCTGGAGAAGGGAACTGCTACCCACTCCAGTATTCTTGCCTGGAGAATTCCACAGACAGAGGAGCCTGGTGGGCTACAGTCCATGGGGTTGCAAAGAGTCAGACACAACTGAAAGACTAACACTTTCAGGAGACTATAAAGAGACATGAGACTCTGGATTACTAAGGGCATATATTATCTTCTTTGCGTTAATCCTAGCCTTTTTTTTTTTTTTTTGACTACGCTGCACCACTTGTGCGTCTGTTCACTGCATACATGCATGGTCTGTCACTTAAGTCGTGTCTGATTCTTTGTGACCCCATGGACCATAGCCTGCCAGGCTCCTCTGTCCATGAGATTTTCCTGACAAGAAATATGGAGTGGGTTGTCATATGCCCTCCTCCAGGGGATCTTCCTGACACATGGATTGAACCCGTGTCTCCTATGTCTCTTGCATTGCAGGAAGATTCTTTATTGCTGATCCACTAGAGAAGCCCCACTTAGTTCCTTGACCAGGAATCAAACCTGGGCATTGCAGTGCAGAGTCCTAACCACTGGACCACCAGAGAATTCCTGGTCCTAGACTTTTTAATGCGAAGTCAAGTGGGCCTTAGGAAGCATCACTACGAACAAAGCTAGTGGAGGTGATGGAATTCCAGTAGAGCTCTTTCAAATCCTAGAAGATGATGCTGTGAAAGTGCTGCACTCAATATGCCAGCAAACTTGGAAAACTCAGCAGTGGCCACAGGACTGGAAAAGGTCAGTTTTCATTCCAATCCCAAAGAAAGGCAATGTCAAAGAATGTTCAAACTATTGCACAAATGCACTCATCTCACATGCTATCAAAATAGTGCTCAAAATTCTCCAAGCAAGCTTCAACAGTAGGTGAACTGTGAACTTCCAGAGGTTCAAGCTGGATTTACAAAAGTCAGAGAACCAGAGATCAAATTGCCACATTCCATTGGATCACTGAAAAAGCGAAAGAGTTGTAGAAAAACATCTACTTCTGCTTTATTGACTATGCCAAAGCCTTTGACTATGTGGATCACAACAAACTGTGGAAAATTCTTTGAGAGATGGGAATACCAGACCACCTGACCTGCCTCCTGAGAAATCTGTATGCAAGTCAAGAAGCAACAGTTAGAACTGGACATGGAACAACATACTGGTTCCAAATAGGGAAAGGAGTCCGTTAAGGCTGTATATTGTCACCCTGCTAATTTAACTTCTATGCAGAGTACATTATGAGAAATGCTTGATTGGATGAACCACAAGCTGAAATCAAGATTGCTGGGAGAAATATCAGTAATCTCAGATATGCAGATGACACCACTCTTATGGCAGAAAGTGAAGAGGAACTAAAAAGCCTCTTGATGAAAGAGAAAGAAGAGAGCAAAAAAGTTGACTTAATACTCAACATTCAGAAAACTAAGGTCATGGCATCTGGTCCCATCACTTCATGGCAAATAGATGGGGAAACAATGGAAACAGTGACACATTTTATTTTTATGGGCTCCAAGATCACTGCAGATGCTGACTGCAGCCATGAAATTAAAAGACTCTTGCTCTTTGGAAGAAAAGTTATCACCAACCTAGACAGCATATTAAAAAACAGAGACATTACTTTGTCAACAAATGTCCATTTAGTCAAAATAGTCATGTATGGATGTGAGAGTTGGACTAAGTCGCTAAGTTGTGTCCAACTCTTGGGACCCTATGGACTGTAACCTGCCAGGCTCCTCTGTCCATGGGATTTTCCAGGCAAGAATACTGGACTGGGTTGCCATTTCCTTCTCCAACCCTTAGCTTACTATCCATTTTTCACTTGAATCTGTGACTTCACTAGAATATCAGTGACCTTTGTCTCTACAGGCATATTTGTGATAAACTTATTATTCTAACAGACTTAATTGACAAAGTACGTGCAAGATGTTGTCTGTCACTAGAAACACAGCTTTCTAGAAATTACATTATGTCTTTAGGAGATGTTTTCTAAGGAAGAAAAATCTGTAAAAATTCTTCATGCCATCAGAGTTTATACTATTATTCTGGAGTGGGAAGTTGTTATTCGTATTTTGCCAAAGAGGACAAGGGGTTACAAGAGTACAAGTAGCTTCATGAAGGTTAATAGCTACTCTCTAGTTTGACCAAGAGCACAGTCTGAATCATCTATTACAAACTCTCTTTCCATTCTATACCATTACTATACCAATTGAAATACATGACATGAAAAAGACTAATAAGTCCTAAGTTAAATATAAACTTTTAAAATGGTCTCTGGATATTTGTTTTGCCCTACTGGATGGAATGCTAATAAGCTATTTTGGCTGGATTGTGAAAATTCATTAAAATCTCTATGTGAACAGCCATAAAAGTGTACTACCTGTTAAAAGTTGCCTATTTGCTTATGTTGCCCACTATTTTCAGATACAGGCTTTAACATTTCAACAGAATTAAAGACCAACTCATTTTAAGTCACCAGTTCCTTGAAGTTGAACTATTATTCCCCAAGGATTTCCCTGGGCCAATTCTTAGCCAAAGTAATTCTTTAATAAAAAGTAATAGTTGTGAATAGGTATGCGTGTGTGCAGCGCTAAGTCACTTTAGTTGTGTCCAACTCTGTGCAACACTGTGGACTGTAGCCCTCCAGGCTCCTCTGTCCGTGGGATTCTCAAGGCAAGAACACTGGAGTGGTTGCTATGCCCTTCTTCAGGGGATCTTCCCGACCCAAGGAGAGAACCTGTGTCTCTTATGACTCCTGCATTAGCAGGCAGGTTCTTTACCACTGTCTCTACCTGGGAAGCTCATGAATAGGTATAATAACTCCAGTAAGTCATATGAAATAGATGGAGCTGCCAGTGTTCAAGAGATAAACAGGATAAGTGAATGGTTTATACATAAAAGAGTAAATGAAAACAAATAATATATACTCACACTTTCATCTGCTGGAAAGAATCACTTTGGTGTTTTAGGATAATGCCAATTATTGAAATGATTAAGGGAATATGGAAAAATCTAGGGATTAAAATATTGAAACACCAATAAGTGTCTTAATGTCTATTCTTTATGTGACATTTTCATAGATTCTGTGGCAGATAAAAACAAGTATAAGACAAAGCTACTATTTCCAAATTGGGAAGGAGTATGTCAAGGCTGTGTATTGTCACTTTGCTTATTTAACTTATATGAAGAGTACATCATGTGAAATGCCAGACTGGATGAAGCACAAGCTGGAATCAAGATTACCAGGAGAAATATCAATAACCTCAGATATGCAGATGACACCACCCTTATGGAAGAAAGCGAAGAGGAACTAAAGTGCCTCTTGATGAAAGTGAAAGAGGAGAGTGAAAAAGCTGGCTTAAATCTCAACATTCAAAAAACTAAAATCAAAACACCCGATCCCATCACTTCTTGGCAAATAGATGGGGAAACAATGGAAACAGTAGAAGACTTAATTTTGGGGGGCTCCAAAATCACTGCAGATGGTGATTGCAGCCATGAAATCTAAAAGACTCTTGCTCCTTGGAAGAAAAGCTGTGACCAATGTAGACAGCATATTAAAAAGCAGAGACATTACTTTGCCAACAAAGGTACATCTGGCCAAAGCTATGGTTTTTCCAGTGGTCATGTATGGATGTGAGAGTTGGACTATAAAGAAAGCTGAGCACTGAAGAATTGATGCTTTTGAACTGTGGTGTTGGAGAGGATTCTTGAGAGTCCCTTGGACTGCAAAGAGATCCAACAGGTCCATCCTAAAGGAAATCAGTCCTGAATACTTATTGGAAGGACTGATGCTGAAGCTGAAGTTCAAATAGTTTGGCCACCTGTTGTGAAAAGCTGACTCATTGGAAAAGACCTTGATGCTGGGAAAGATTGAAGGCAGGAAGAGAAAGGGACGACAGAGGATGAGATAGTTGGATGGCAGCATCAACTGATGGACATGAGTTTGAGCAAGCTCCAGGAGTTGGTGATGGACAGGGAAACCTGGTATGCTGCAGTCCACAGGGTCACAGAGAGTCAGACACGACTGAGCAACTGAACTGAACTGAACTGTTTCCAAACACATCACAATTTGATTTGAAAGCAATATTTGATATAGAAATAACAGAACTTTAGAGCTTGAATCAAATATAGCAAGTTCTATAACTGAAAGACATCTTAGAGATCACCTACCTAGTCTTCATGTTTAAAAGAGTAATGTAGTGAGACCTTAAAATGATTTGGCTCCTTGTAATTGTAAATGACATGACAGGTTCACCCATTTTACGTTTTTTATTTTCTCCTTTTGTACTAGATGCTGTGGTGTCAGTTGACCACATGAGCTGCATTACAAGTTCAATTAATAACTGATTGACTTATGAATAAGAATTCAATTTTTGATTCATATATTGAAATTCAGACTCACAAGGTGAAAGTATCAGGAGGTGGGGCCTTTGGAAGGTAATTAACTCATGAAGGTAGAGTCCTCATGTGGAGATGAGGTCCCTTATAAAAGATCATTTAACCTGAAGTTCATAGATTTCTTGAGATACAGTGGCCACCTGAATGTGTCAGAGGCATTTTCTTCTATAGAAAGAGTGTCTAGCTTTGTTCAGTTTCTCACCAATGTTTGTTATCCTCCAGAAGTTACGAACCAATTATTTCCTTAAAACCTGGTAACACAACAGAATAAAGTGGAATGTCAGTAGGCCTTGTTTCAAAATATAAAGCTCAAACAGTTAATTTTTTAATACATTAAAAACAAACATTGACCAAAAGGATAGATAGCAATAGGGCTTTGGGGGACATGGTGACATGAATCTTGTTCCTTTTCTTTCTACAGGGAGGCCCTATGGAGAATGAGAGCCTGAGGTTTCTACACTCAGGTCTGGGGGACCTGAGGATGCTTCTTATTCCAAAACTAATAAGAGTCCAACCATTCAGAATTCTCCACATGGTGACTGGAGTCCCAGTGACTGCTAAACATAAAAAACAACAAATCTAAGGGCCTGAAGAGTGAGAGGGAAAATAAATATCAGGCAGAAAACCTACAGCACAAATTCAGTGGTAAAGAATTGTTAGAAGAGCAGAAGAATGATTGAGCTAAAAGAAAAGAAAAGAAAAGAACTGTGCTTAAGAACAGCAGATAAAACACTTCTATGACAATGTGATTTCTGAAATAAATAGCTTAGTAGATGAATTGAAGGTAAGGATGGTTGTTGTGGATGTTTGAATTGGTCAGTTGATGATCAGCTGAAAGGACTATTTCAAAACACAAATGGAAACCCTAATTGAAAATGTAGGCAGTTTGAACATATAATTTGAGGACCACTATTATGGAAACTCCTTGGAAGGAAAGTTATGACCAACCTAGATAGCATATTAAAAAGCAGAGACATTACTTTGCCAACAAAGGTCTGTCTAGTCAAAGCCACAGTTTTTCCACTGGTCATGTATGGATGTGAAAGTTGGTCTGTGGAGAAAGCTGAGCCCCGAAGAATTGATGCTTTTGAACTGTGGTGTTGGAGAAGACTCTTGAGAGTCCCTTGGACTGCAAGGAGATCCAACCAGTCCATCCTAAAGGAGATCAGTCCTGGGTGTTCATTGAAAGGACTGATGCTGAAGCTGAAACTCCAATACTTTGGCCACTTCATGCGATGAGCTAACTCATTGGAAAAGACCCTGATGCTGGGAGGGATTGGGGGCAGGAGGAGAAGGGGACGACAGAGGATGAGATGGCTGGATGGTATCACTGACTCAATGGAAATGAGTTTGAATGAACTCCCGGAGTTGGTGATGGACAGAGAGGCCTGGCGTGCTGCAGTCCATGGGGTCGCAAAGAGTCGGACATGACTGAGTGACTGAACTGAACTGAACTGAACTGATTGTGGAAACAAACAGCATTTCTAAAGGGGGGGGTCATGCGATGAGCTAACTCATTGGAAAAGACCCTGATGCTGGGAGGGATTGGGGGCAGGAGGAGAAGGGGACGACAGAGGATGAGATGGCTGGATGGTATCACTGACTCGATGGAAATGAGTTTGAGTGAACTCCTGGAGTTGGTGATGGACAGAGAGGCCTGGCGTGCTGCAGTCCATGGGGTCACAAAGAGTCGGACGTGACTGAGCGACTGAACTGAACTGAACTGAACTGATTGTGGAAACAAACAGCATTTCTAAAGGGGGGGAAAACCAGAAGAGAAGCATAATTAAACAAATACTAGTAAAACATTTATCTGAAGTAAATAAAGTCCTAAGACTGTAGGTTTTAAGGGCTGTCCAGATTATAAGTTTTACCAATAAGAAAAGGCCCAAATACTGATAGAGAGCCACATATACTGATCAAGTCCTCAAACTTTAATAATGAAGAGAATGTTATAAAGTTCTAGGCAGGAGGAACAGACAACCAAAGCAAATATCCAGGAAACACTGGACAATGACATGTATTTATTTTTCAGAGTAATTCACTGAAAACTGATAGTGGAGTAGCAGCAATCAAAGAGCTGCAATCCAAAGTATTCTCAAGGAAGTGATCAAGGGCCTGTCAGCGCGAAGGATATGTGAGCATGGAGTTATCAACCATGTACTTCTTTATCAGAAGTTCTTATTATTCAGTTGCTCAGTCATGGACTGCAGACAACCAGGCTTCCCTGTCCTTCACCATCAGTACTTGTGAAAATACTCTAACTGAACAACAAATGAACCACAACAGAAATCTTAAGATGGAGAAAATAAGGTAATAGTGGTGAGCAGAAGTAAATGTCTTTCTCCCTCCTTCCTTCTCTTTCTTCCTTCTTGTTTACCTCTAAAGTTCATGAACTGAAGTTATAGATAAAGTTCAGTCCTTTTGTGAAAAGGACATTTAACCTCTGAGTAAAGCTTCGAGTAGAAAATTTAGTATTGTTGACTATGGACACAATGGTGTACAGAATGTTTCTAGGATTTATTCTTCTTGCATAACTTGTATAACTGTATTCTTTGACCAGCACTTTTTTGTTCCTGTGCCCCCTCACCAAGCATCCAGTGACTACCCTCTGCACTCAGCTCTTGTGAGTTAGACTGTTTGAAATTCCGCATGTTAGTGAGATCATGCGGTATTTGTTCTTCCCTGTCTGGCTTGTTTCACCTCGCATAACATCCTCCAGGTTCATCACAGTGCATATAATAGGATTTCCTTCCTTTTTTAGGTGAAAAAACATTCCAGTGCATGTATATGCATTTCTTTACCTATTCCTCTGTTGATGGACATACAAGTTGTTTCCATGCCTTGGCATTTGTGCATAATGCTGCAGGGAACATGGAACTACATATATACCTGCCTTCAGTTCCTTTGGATATATGCCCAGACATGCAATGGCTGGAGCAAATCTATTTTTAACTTTTCAGGGAACTGCCATAATATTTTTCCACAGTGGCTACATTGATTTAAATTGCCACCAACAGCATAATAAAATCTTCCTTTTCTCCATATCTTCACCAATAATTGTTATCATTTGCTTTATTGATAATAGCCTTTATAACGGTATGAGGTGGTATTTCATAGTGGCTTGATTTTTATTTTTTTGATGATCAGTGATGTTGAGAACATTGTCATATACCCGATGACCATTGGTAGATCTTCTTTGGGGAAATGTCTATTCAGGTGCTTTGTTTATATTTAAATTGGATGTTTTGAAGGTTTTGTTTTTTGCTATTTTGTGCTTTGAGATCCTAATGTTATACATTTTGGATATTAACCTTTATCTATATGGTTTACAAATATTTCCTTCTATTTCTAGATTGCCTTTTCAATTTGTGGATTATTTCCTGTATTTCATAGTGGCTTGATTTTTATTTTTTTGATGATCAGTGATGTTGAGAACATTGTCATATACCCGATGACCATTGGTAGATCTTCTTTGGGGAAATGTCTATTCAGGTGCTTTGTTTATATTTAAATTGGATGTTTTGAAGGTTTTGTTTTTTGCTATTTTGTGCTTTGAGATCCTAATGTTATACATTTTGGATATTAACCTTTATCTATATGGTTTACAAATATTTCCTTCTATTTCTAGATTGCCTTTTCAATTTGTGGATTATTTCCTAAGCGTTTCCCAGGTGGCGCTAGTGGTAAAGAAATTGTCTGCCAGTGCAGAAGATGTAAGAGAGGCAAGTTCAGTCCGTGGTTTGGGAAGATCCCCTGGAGGAGGGCATGGCAACCCACTCCAGTATTCTTGCCTGGAGAATCCCATGGACAGAGGAGAATCCCATGTCCCATCGGACATGACTGAAGCAACTTAGCATAGACTGCTTTTTCACATTGTGGATTATTTCCTTTACTGTGTAGAAGGTTTTTCATTTGACATTTTTGATATGTACTACACTAACTCAGAAAGCGGAGAAGGCAATGGCACCCCACTCCGTACTCTTGCCTGGAAAATCCCATGGGCGGAGGAGCCTGCTAGGCTGCAGTCCATGGGGTCGCTAACAGTCGGACACGACTGAGCGACTTCACTTTTACTGCTCACTTTCCTGCATTGGAGAAGGAAATGGCAACCCACTCCAGTGTTCTTGCCTGGAGAATCTCAGGGACGGGGGAGCCTGGTGGGCTACCGTCTATGGGGTCGCACAGAGTCGGACACGACTGAAGCGGCTTAGCAGCAGCAGCAGCAACTCAGAAAGACCTAAGAACTGGTGATTGCAGAGAGTAGTGGGAAGTAGAAGCACTCAAGGTTCTCATTGGAGGCAGAGGGTGAGAAGGTGAGGAGTGATGGTGATGAAGATATTCTATGGGCCTCATCTTTCATCTTATCCACGTTGAGAAAGAAGTAGAGATGAGATAGAACATCTTGGTGGAAGAAAAGAATAATAAGGAACATAGTTGACAGGGAGTGTAGACTGGGATCAAAGCAACACGTACCTACAAGCTATTTACAAGAAAATAGGCAGTGTTAATGAATGAAATTAAAGACTGAACAAAGAGATACGAGACGAATTCAAATAAAAAGGAGTGTCTGGTGGAACTTTGCAGCTGTTTTGTGGTCTAGTCACAGCAAGATAAGAGCAAGGATAGAAGGTCTTCTTAATAGTGTGATTACAGGCTGAGTTGGGTCAGGGTGACCCACAAAACAAGAGTCTGCTGCTGCTTCTGCTAAGTCACTTCAGTTGTGTTCAACTCTGTGTGACCCCATAGAGGGCAGCCTACCAGGCTCCCCCGTCCCTGGAATTCTCCAGGCAAGGACACTGGAGTGGGTTGCCATTTCCTTCTCCAATGCATGAAAGTGAAAAGTGAAAGGGAAGATGCTCAGTCATGTCCGACCCTTAACGACCCCATGAACTGCAGCCCACCAGGCTCCTCCATCAATGGGATTTTCCAGGCAAGAGTACTGGAGTGGGGTGCCATTGCCTTCTCTGAAACAAGAGTCTAGTACCATTTAAAAGTCAAACAAACTATAATACCTGACTCAATCTGGACACTTTTTAATGAGCATCTGACCACTCAAGACCACTGTTCTAGAACTTCTATAGCTTTGTTACATGAATGAAAGTGAAAATCACTCAGTTGTGTCTGACTCTGTGAGACCCCATGGACTGTATAGTCCATGGAATTCTCCAGGCCAGAATACTGGAGTGGGTAGCCTTTCTCTTCTCCAGGGGATCTTCCCAAACCAGGGATTGAACTGAGATCTCCTACATTGCAGGCGGATTCTTTACCAACTGAACTATCAGGGAAGCCCTTGTTGACATGAATGTTGGCTAGTTAAACAGTATAAAGACTTATGTGGATGGTGGCTCATAGAATCCTTTTGACAAAAGGAGTACATTCTTTGGCGATTCTTTACAAGACCCAGAACATCTATTTTTCTGACACAAGTGCAACTTAGTTTATGCAAAAAATGGCAATATTAATGACAGATAAGGTCAAATTTAAAGTTGAATGCACTGAAGAAGTACATTATGTAATAAAAGGACAGTCTATGAAGAGTATATTACATTTATAAATATGTTCACACCAAATAAACAGCTAACTATACAAAGCAAAATATTTTACAAATAAAGGAAAAATTTGTAAAAATAGCATATTTGTGGGAGACAAAATATTTATCATCCACAATTGGACAACTCTAGTTAAAAACAAAAGAAGGACATACAAAAAAGAATGGTGCAATCAGTAAGCTTTATTTACTAGATGTATATTAAACCATACATCCTTCCAAGGGAGAATAAATATTTTTCACATATTTATAGAACATTTACAAAATAGATCTTATTCCTATACTGGACTTGGTCTCAGAAAACTTCAATCATTTTATTACTATTATCATTTTTTAACTCAAAGTTTTTTAGTTAAAAAAAATATTTTTGGTTGTGAAACAAGTAAAGTGTTTATTAGGAGAAAAAAGAGTGAGTGAGTGAGTGAAGTCACTCAGTTGTTTCCGACTCTTTGCGACCCCGTGGACTGTAGCCACCAGGCTCTCTGTCCATGGGATTCTCCAGGCAAGAATACTGGAGTGGGTTGCCATTTCCTTCTCCAGGTGATCTTCCCAACCCAGGGATCGAACCCAGGTCTCCTGCATTGCTGGCAGATGCTTTAACCTCTGAGCCACCAGGGAAATCAGAAAAAAGAGTACATGTGAATAAGCACAAGCTGGTGAACTCAGAGTCACTCACCCAGAGAGAGTCGAGCACTCCTGGGGCATTTCTTCCAGGTTTCCTCTGGCCAGTCACTTTGCTTTACCTCGCTCCGAGTCCACCTTTGGTTTATCTCAGGGTTGCCTAGAGTTGGACATGACTGAGCAGCTGGCACACAAGACTCTCTCACATGTGCGTCTCCTAGTCAAGACGGATTCTAGCGAAGAGGATTATGGGTAGGTGGACATCACTTACGGTGGGGTGACCTCCGAGGAGCCTTTCTGTTCATGTGCAGTCCGGATGGTCTCTTTGACCTCAAGAATGAGGACGATGGGGTCTTTTTGTCTCTAATCTGGGCAAGGCTCAGTGCCTTCTCCCTCCTGCTATTGTCTTTGTCTCAGAGTATCTGTCCACAGGGGACAGGCTCCAGCTGCTCAGCCTGAGGTCCATCCATCTCCTGCCTCAAATCCCCCTTGAGAGATGGAGACCCCAAGAAATTTTCATTGGGAAGATGAAGGGTGAAGGTCTGTCTTTTGTATCTGTTTCAGGCTGTCATGGAGCTTATAGACTCTACCTAGTTGGGGTCATGGAGCTGTTGCTGTGTCCCATTAAACGGTCTCAGGGTGACTTCTTTTGTTATTTCAGTAGGATCTGCTGTGGGGAGTGGTCAGAATGTTTAAACTTCAACAGTTTTATTTATTTTTTTGGCTAAACCTTGAGGCATTTGGGATCTTAGTTCCCTGAAGAGGGGTTGAACCTGCACCTCCTACAGTGGTAGCACAGTCTTACCACTGGACCACCAGGAAAGTCCTTACACTTCAGTAATTTTAAAGTAGAAGCTTGGTAGTTCAAAATTCTGATCAAATTAAACAAAATTGAGAAACATAAGAAAAAATAGGCCTAAAATGTCTTCTTTGGAAATTGAAAATCATACTAGGTAATATTTTAGTTCAGTTCAGTTCAGTCACACAGTCGTGTCTGACTCTTTGCGACCCCATGAACTGCAGCACGCCAGGCCTCCCAGCCCATCATCAACTCCTGGAGTTCACTCAGACTCACGTCCATCGAGTCAGCGATGCCATCCAGCCATCTCATCCTCTGTCGTCCCCTTCTCTTCCCGCCCCCAATCCCTCCCAGCATCAGAGTCTTTTCCAATCAGTCAACTCTTCCCATGAGGTGGCCAAAGTACTGGAGTTTCAGCTTTAGCATCAGTCCCTCCAAAGAAATCCTAGAGCTGATCTCCTTCAGAATGGACTGGTTGGATCTCCTTGCAGCCCAAGGGACTCTCAAGAGTCTTCTCCAACACCACAGTTCAAAAGCATCAATTCTTTGGCGCTCAGATTTCTTGACAGTCCAATTCTCACATCCATACATGATCACGGGAAAAACCATAGACCTTTGTTGGCAAAGTAATGTCTCTGCATTTGAATATGCTATCTAGGTTGGTCATAACTTTTCTTCCAAGGAGTAAGATAATCTTTGGCTCAATTAAAATATTAAAAATGAAATTACAAACTATGTTGAAAAAGTGTTAAGGAGAACACTTCATATCTAAACCTTTGGAAGCTATCAAAATCTGTTCTCAGGAAGATTTTTAGCCTTTAATGCCATCGTTATTAAAAGAGAAACCCAAATAGATGAAATAATAAACCATTTAAATAATTAGAAAGAGAAAACCAAAATAAAGCAAGAGATGCATTATAAGAAATGAAACCTGAAATTAATGAATAACAAATAAAAATTAGAAAAAAGAATAAACAAATCCAAAAGAAAAAAATTTAAAATACCCATAAAATAGATGAGCCCCTTGTAACCCTGCTCTAAGGGTTAGAAAAGAAGTAAATACGAAGGACAAGAAAAAACAATACAGATAGAAGAAAAATAAAATAACTATAATATAAAAATGTAAGTAACACTAGTAGAGTAATAAATTGGAAATACCTTGAAAAAAATAAGAGGATTTACTAACAAAATAAAAGTTAACAAAGCTGACCTAAGATTAGATTAAATTTTAGAGGTAATAAAGACACCATGATCAGATGTTTTCAGATTCATTATGCTCATGCTTGTGTGCTCAGTATTTCTTACTCTGTGACCCCTTGGACTGCAGTCCCCCAGGTTCCTCTGTCTATTGGATTTTCTATGCTAGCATACTAGAGTAGGTTGCTGTTTCTTCCTCCAGGAGATTTTCCTGACCCAGGGATTGTACCTGCAACTTTAATGTCTCCTGCATTGAAGGTGGATTCTTTACCACTTGAGCCATCAAGTTTCTTTACATCTTGAGCCAGAAAGTTATTCAGTTCAGTTCAGTAGAGTTGAGTCACTCAATCATGTCCGACTCTTTGCAACCCCATGAATCACAGCATGCCAGGCCTCCCAGCCCATCACCAACTCCCGGAGTTCATTCAAACTCATGTCCGTTGAGTTGGTGATGCCATCCAGCCATCTCATCCTCGGTCGTCCCCTTCTGCTCCTGCCCCCAATCCCTCCCAGCATCAGAGTCTTTTCCAATGAGTCAGTTCTTTGCATGAGGTGGCCAGAGTACTGGAGTTTCAGCTTTAGCATCAGTCCTTCCAATGAACATCCAGAACGGATCTCCTTCAGAATGGATTGGTTGGATCTCCATGCAGTCCATGGGACTATAAGAGTCTTCTCCAACACCACAGTTCAAAAGCATCAATTCTTCAGCGCTCAGCTTTCTTGACAGTCCAACTCTCACATCCATACATGACCACAGGAAAAACCATAGCCTTGACTAGATGGACCTTTGTTGGCAAAGTAATGTCTCTGCTTTTGAATATGCTATCTAGGCTGGTCATAACTTTCCTTCCAAGGAGTAAGTGTCTTTTAATTTCATGGCTGCAGTCACCATCTGCAGTGATTTTGGAGCCCAGAAAAATTGGATCCTATAATATGCCTGACCAGTACTCTTTAAAACTGTCAAGGTCATCAAAAACCAGAAAGGTTTAAGAATCTGTCATAGTCAGTTCAGTTCAGTCACGCAGTCGTGTCCAACTCTTTGCAACCCCATGAATCGCAGCACGCCAGGCCTCTCTGTCCATCACCAACTCCCAGAGTTCACCCAAACTCATGTGCATCGAGTTAGTGATGCCATCCAGCCATCTCACCTCTGTCATCCCCTTCTCCTCCTGCCCCCAATCCCTCCCAGCATCAGGGTCTTTTCCAATGAATCAACTCTTCGCATGCGGTGGCCAAAGTACTGGAGTTTCAGCTTCAGCATCAGTCCTTCCAAAGAACACCCAGGACTGGTCTCCCCTAGGATGGACTGGTTGGATCTCCTTGTAGTCCAAGGAACTCTCGAGAGTCTCCTCCAACACCACAGTTCAAAAGCATCAATTCTTTGGTCTCAGCTTTCTTCACAGTCCAACTCTCACATCCATATATGACCACAGGAAAAACCATAGCCTTGACTAGACAGACGTTTGTTGGCAAAGTAATGTCTCTGCTTTTGAATATGCTATCTAGGTTGGTCATAACTTTCCTTCCAAGAAGTAAGCATCTTTTAATTTCATGGCTACAATCACCAACTGTAGTGATTTTAGAGCTCCCAAAACTAAAATCTGACACTGTTTCCACTGTTTCCTCATCTCTTTCCCATGAAGTGATGGGACCAGATGCCATGATCTTCGTTTTCTGAATGTTAAGCTTTAAGCCAACTTTTTCACTCTCCTCTTTCACTTTCATCAAGAGGCTTTTTAGTTCCTCTTCACTTTCTGCCATAAGGGTGGTGTCATCTGCATATCTGAGGTTATTGATATTTCTCCCAGCAATCTTGATTCCAGCTTGTGTTTCTTCCACCCCAGTGTTTCTCATGATGTACTCTGCATATGAATTAAATAAGCAGGGTGACAATATACAGCCTTGATGTACTCCTTTTCCTATTTGGAACCAGTCTGTTGCTCCATGTCCAGTTCTAACTGTTGCTTCCTGACCTGCATATAGGTTTCTCAAGAGGCAGGTCAGGTGGTCTGGTATTCCCATCTCTTAGGGCGCCTAAAGAGATTTGACAACAAAATGCAATGAGCATTTGTTGGGAGCAATCTTGGAACAGAGAAAGCATGTTAGGTAAAAACTTTAAAAATCTGTGTAAACTATGAACTTAATTAATTAAATATGTTGACGTTTGTTATTAATTATAACCAACACATCATATTAAAGTAAAAGGTTCATAAGAGCGGAGATCACTGGGAGGGGGAGTGTATTGGGAATTCTTTGAACTATCTTCCCAATTTTTCTGTAAATCTAAAACTTCCCTCAAATATAGTCTATGATACCGACTTAGAGAATGAACTTATCGTAACCAAGGGGAAGGATGGGGGGAAGGGCTATTTAGGGAGTTTGGGATGGACAGGTACATACTACTGCATTTGAAATGGACAACCAGCAGGGACCTATTGTATAGCACAGGGAATTCTGCTCAGTGTTATGTGGCAGCCTGGATGAGAGGAGAGTTTGGGCGAGAGTGGGTACTTGTATATGCATGGCTAAATCCCTTTGTTGTGTGCCTGAAACTATCCCAACATTGTCAATCCTCTATACTATGATCCAAAGTAAAAAGTTAAAAAAAACTACCAAAAAGGAAAGTCTATGAAAAAATAGTGATAATAAAAATAAATGGAGCTTAACTGCCAGGGTCCAGCCCCAGTGGATCCAGGGTGATTCAAAAGGGGGACAGCGTCGGCGAGGAAAAACTTACTTATTTAGAAATATAAGAATAGATTAGGAAGAAATAGTATAGTAGGAAAATTAGATGGAGTAAAGAGAGCTGAATAACTTGGTTTACGTGGAAAGCCAATAAAGTTCCAGACAAGGAGCTTGCACCATCTACGTTAGGCCACCGGCACCCGTTTGAATATCAGAGAGTGCCCCGCCCTGGGCTCTCTCTCTTACGGATCTTAGAAGCCGGGACAAATAAGTAGACATGGCGAGCCTCCATGCCCCAGATGGGAATTCAGCCTAAAATTAGAGAAAATAAAAGACACGGGGGAAGCCCAGCATCGGTGCAAGACTCCAAAAGGAACTTTATTTTTCAAACTCAGCTTATATACCCCAAGTTGTGCATAATGGAATATGCAGAGTTATGCAGGGGCAGCAGCCCTGGCCCTCATTGAGACAAGGCTTTCTTTTTTGCATACCCTCCTGTTACAAAGTAAACTACCAAAAAGGAAAGTCTATGAAAAAATAGTGATAATAAAAATAAATGGAGCTTAACTGCCAGGGTCCAGCCCCAGTGGATCCAGGGTGATTCAAAAGGGGGACAGCGTCGGCGAGGAAAAACTTACTTATTTAGAAATATAAGAATAGATTAGGAAGAAATAGTATAGTGGAAAATTAGATGGAGTAAAGAGAGCTGAATAACTTGGTTTACGTGGAAAGCCAATAAAGTTCCAGACAAGGAGCTTGCACCATCTACGTTAGGCCACCGGCACCCGTTTGAATATCAGAGAGTGCCCCGCCCTGGGCTCTCTCTCTTACGGATCTTAGAAGCCGGGACAAATAAGTAGACATGGCGAGCCTCCATGCCCCAGATGGGAATTCAGCCTAAAATTAGAGAAAATAAAAGACACGGGGGAAGCCCAGCATCGGTGCAAGACTCCAAAAGGAACTTTATTTTTCAAACTCAGCTTATATACCCCAAGTTGTGCATAATGGAATATGCAGAGTTATGCAGGGGCAGCAGCCCTGGCCCTCATTGAGACAAGGCTTTCTTTTTTGCATACCCTCCTGTTACAAAGGTCCCAGGTGGTTTACATTATCTTCTGGCCAAGAGGCCTGTTAACATTTCTATGGCTCTCTTCTGATGAGGTTTTGTTAACCAGAAGACTCATTTGTGTTAACCTTTCCAAAGTCTGAATGCCACTCTCAGAAAACACTAAATAAAAATACAGCAATTTGTAATAAAAAGAGGTACAGTGCTTTACAGCAAAAGAAAAGGTAATTTCCTCAAAAGTCTAGTATTGCTAACATCAAAACTACTATATATCCTTTTCCATATCCCATTTACATTGATTACATCTTCCTGGGTGCCTGATAGATAAAAATAAGGAGGTCTGGCAGCAATCATTGAGTTAACTGTGAAATCCTGTCACCAATATAAATTTGAAAAGGCTCTGAAACTTTAAGATACTTTAAGGCTTTTGTGCCCCTCACAGTTGGGAAGTTGTGAGCACTTCACAAGCTTGTAGAAGGTCAGGGGAACTTGTTAGGCAGGCTAGAGCATTATCAAAGGAGGGTTGGGCTGAAACACTCCATCCAAATGCAGAAGGCCAAAGCCCTGAATTAACTTTTTCCAGAGAAGGTCAGAAAATAATGGGAAAATAGACAAATTCTTATTTTTCGGGGTACATCTCAGGAAAAATCAGGGAGAAATCCAGTGACTCAAATTGCCCTGCCATCTGAGTTTGCCACTTGACCCTGTCACAGGTGGGATTCCTCGCTCTGGCTCCTGACACTTAGCAATTAGAACATCTATCATTATTTTATCATCATTATTAAACTGAGAAATTTCTACCTTTATATCCAACAATAATTTACAGGAAAAAGCACATACAAAGGAACATATTAAACTATGCCATGAGAAATTCAATCAGCAAAATGATCTAGTACCTTCAATAAATAAATTGCAAAAGAAAAAGTGACGAATGAGGACCCTAAAGATGCAGAGATTTAGGAAACATGTAAACCAATCAAATGTGAGGACCTTATTTGGATCTGATCTAAACAAGCAAACTTCCTTGTTCTATTTTTCCATTGTATCATTTGTGTTTCCTCAGTCACCTCTGCCAAATGAACTATCTGCACCCAACCCCACATCTCAGGGTCTACTTTGGGGAAATCCAAACAAGAACACCCATAATTAACAGACTGGTTAAAGAATATAAAAAAGAATGTATCAAGATATATATGTATAACTGAATCACTTTGCAGTATAGCAGAAATTAGCACAACATTGGAAATCAACTATCCTTCAGTAATTCCTTTCCTTCCCTTCTCTGGATTTGGAAGATCCCCTGGAGGAGGGCATGGCAATCCACTCCAGTATTCTTGCCTGTAGAATCCCATGGACAGAGGAGCCTGGTGGGCTACAGTCCATAGGGTTGCAAAGAGTCAGATACGTCTGAAGCAACTAAGCACAAGCATACATCCTTTAATACAAAAAAAGAAAAGAGACTGACTAAGTAAACTATGGTGCAGTCATGTAATAGCTTATTATAATTTAAAACAGTGAGTTGTTAGATCTATATGTGTTGATATGAAAAACTCAAGAAATTTTCATAAAATATTATTCTCTTTTTTAAATTTATTTTAGTATTCTTACTTTGCTTCTTAGTCATGCCTCGTGCCATGTGGGATCTTAGTTCCCATGCCCCTGCATTTGAAGTGCAGAGTCTTCATGGACCACTAGGGAGGTCCCTTATTCTCTTTCTATAAATGAATTAAAATAATAACATGCACATGTATCAGAGCACAAATAATCTTTTTTTTGGATGTTTTACATAATAAAATTAACAATGATTATTTCTGGATAGTGAAACTTCTCATGTGGCAAAGATATTGTTGTGCCAGCAAAAAGGCTCTCTGATTTTAAAAAAAAAAAAAATTCTAATTTATAGTATTTGCTCATCTCCGTGGTATAAGTATTCCCATCATGACTGATTTCAAGCTGCCAGTGACTTCACAACAGGCTCACAATAATTCCTGAATAACAATCCATTCTCGTGAGCTAGCAGAATCAGCTCTAACACATCAGTGGGTGAGAACATGCATTCTTTATAACTTACATGATAGGTGAATTCGCTCTATGCACTGAATCCCGTGGATAAAGGAGCCTGGCATGCTACTGTCCATAGGTTCCCAAAGAATTGGATGTGACTGAAGTGACTTAGCATGCACTTGGCTATAAAGAGATAACACTAACTATGTGTCTTGTGCGGAGAAGGCAATGGCACCCCACTCTAGTACTCTTGCCTGGAAAATCACATGGGTGGAGGAGCCTGCTAGGCTGCAGTCCATGGGGTTACTAAGAGCCGGACACGACTGAGTGACTTCACTTTTATTTCTCACTTTCATGCATTGGAGAAGGAAACGGCAACCCACTCCAGTGTTCTTGCCTGGAGAATCCCAGGGACGGGGGAGCCTGGTGGGCTACCGTCTATGGGGTCGCACAGAGTCGGACACGACTGAAGCGACTTAGCAGCAGCAGCAGCATGTGTCTTGTGATGATAGCGCAACTGAGCATTTCAGGCTTCCCAGGTGGCTCAGCGGGTAAAGAATCCACCTGCAGTGCAAGAGACACAGGAGACATGGGTTCAGTCCCCGGGTTGGGAAGATCCCCTGGAGGAGGGCATGACAACCTACTCCAGTATTCCTGCCTGGAGAATTCCTTGGTCAAGGAGACCAGTGGGCTAGCCCATAGGGTTGCAAAGAGTCAGATATGACTGAAGCAACTGAGTACATGAACACGACAGTTTCTTAAAACAAACTGAGCTATTTTCTCTCAGAGTGGCTACTACAGCCAGATAACAGATAATTCTTGAATCTGCGCTAACTCTTCCATTGTCATTTATCAAAAGAATGTCTCCTTCCTGAATACAAAAGTTTCAGTAGAAAACAGCATTTATTTAGAAATCAAGAAACCTGCATTATCATCCTAACACAGATACTATTGTGTGATACAGGCTTGAAAAATCATCTAATCTCCCCGGGCCTCCATGTCCTCATGGGTTTCTGAGGCCCTCTTTGGTTTTAAAAATCCTACAATTCTATTTTTTCTAGTGACCAAACCCTCTTAAAGAAGCTCATTGCTCTTGAGAATTCCTAAGACTCTCTATATTCCTGGGTCAGACAGAGAGAGGGAAGAGCCAGTCCTTCAGTGTAGACACCAGTAGGATAGCCCTAGACCCTGAGGCAGAAGTGGGAGGGGCTGTCTCCAGCCAGTACAGGAAGGACCAGGCCCTCTGAGAGGTCCAGGGCTCAGAACCACAGCTGGGAACGTCATCATGTGTGTCCTACATCCGCACTGGCCAGTCCAGGATGTTAGGGCTAAAGTCCCCACCACCGTGGACACCGTTAATCCTTTCAGGGACAAGAATGATGCCATCTTTGTATCTTCTTTGCTGTTGTTGTTTAGTTACTGAGTCGTATCCAACTATTTGCAGCCCTATGGACTACAGCACACCAGGCCTTCCTGTCTCTCACCATCTCCCAGAATTTGCCCAAGTTCATGTCCATTGAATTAGAGATGAGATCCAACCTTTATCTTCCTCCAAAGACTGTTCTTTTGAATTTTTTAAAATATGTTTTTATTTATTCGGCTATACCAGGTCTTATTTGCAGCATGCAAGACCCAGTTCCCTGACCAGGGAGCTAACCTCGACCCCTTGTACTGGGAATGCAGTGTCTTAGCCACTGGACACCAGGGAAGTCCCCAAAGACTGGTTCTTAAGAAAGTTCCACCAAAGAACCCTCCTCCTACTCTAAGATCATCTTTGCCTCTATCTCTTCAAAACATTCTTTCTTTAGGATCTTCCTCACTAGAGAGTTTGTATTTGTACAAAACTCAACAAAATACGAGCTTGGCTCTGAGTCACATAAAAATAAAATAGGAACACAGGAGGGATCCTTGTGACTCTTAGCAGACACCACACACACACACGTACACACACACATACACACACACACAGAGATAGTATACCTAAAAGGGATGATATTATTACCATGGTCTCTAGAGGCAGAGCAGAGAGCTAACTCTAGCTTACCGTGAGATCAGAAAAGATTCAGACACTGGGGAAAGCCAACAGAAGCTTCATCAGCTGTAGTTTAAAATCTCGTATTAGTTGACTCTTTCAAAAGCTTAAAAGCCATTCCCCTGAGGTTTGTGGGAGACGCAAAACAGTGAAGGAAAGTAATTTTCTCTAAGAGCAAAGGCCTCACTCTGTCACTAGGATTGTTAGGGAGCATAAATCCCTAGCAATAATCACAAAACTCTTCATGTCACTTCTCAGAGCATAAAAGGCCTTTCAGCCCATCATCTAATCTGATTTCCACAACAAGCTTGGAGTTATTGTTGTCATGGGAAAAGATGTGAGGAGGGGGCTCAGGAGGCCTGAGTGCAGGCCTAAACTCTGCCTCTGGTTCCCTGCCATGGGCTTCCCTAGTGGCTCAGCTGGTAAACAATCTGCCTGCAGTGTGGGAGACCTGGGTTCAATCCCTGGGTTGGGAAGATCCCCTGGAGAAGGGAAAGGCTACCCACTCCAGTATTCTGGCCTGGAGAATTCCATAGACTCTATAGTCCCTGGGATCACAAAGGGTCAGAGACAGACTGAGTGGCTTTCACTGGTTACCTTGTGTCTTTTTTTTTTTTTTTTTTTTGGAATAGAGTTGATGAACATGTTGTGTTGATTTCAGTTTGTACACCAAACTGATACAGTTATACTATATATGTATCTATTCTTTTTCAAGTTCTTTTCCCATTTTGATTATTATAGAATATTGAGTAGAGTTCCCTGTACTATACAGTAGGTCCTTATTGTTTCTATTTTAAATATAGACGTGTGTCTATGTCAATCCCAAGTAATCTCAAGTAAGTTAGTTATCCTCAGGGCATGTTTTGGCCTTCATTTTACAAATGACAAAACAGAAACTCACATGGGATAAGTGACCTGTCCGACAATGGGTAGCAACAGGGACAGATTGGAAAGAATGAAGGCCTGAAGCAACACCTTCTTTGTTATGTGTGATTAACATGAAAATAATATCCAGAGGCTGAGATGGGCAGGGTGGGAAGAAAGGACCCCTGAGGCTAAAAAGATAGGAAATCCATTATCAAATAATTAACATGGGTTATTTTTCTAAGAAATGACTGTGTAAATGCTAGTCCCAATAGAATCATTAAAGAGCAAAATGAGCAGATGGCCGTGACTCAGACATGTGACTACCCTTGAACCCCAAATCTGGGAGACAACTTAGAGATTTCCAAAGAGTCATAGACCCTCCCCCACCTGCCAGCCACAGCCACTCATCAAGAGTCTCATGAAAGCACTCACATAGGTGCATCCTCCAGTCTTTCTGGGCGCTCGACTAGTTGAGAACAAAGACCTAGAGGGGTAGAGGCCAAACAATAACTCCTTGTTTAAAGCAATCTCTTTTCACTTTTATCCTAAATATACTGCTTTTAAAGTTTCTAGTCAGGCTTTCTAGTCCTGATGGAACAAGAAAAGGCGATTTTTATGCCAAGGTAACCACTTCCAGTAGTCAGGTATGGATGTGAGAGTTGGACCATAAACAAGGCTGAACACCAAAGAATTAATGCTTTTGAACTGTGGTGCAGGAGAAGACTCTTGAGAGTCCCTTGGATGGCAAGGAGATCAAACCAGTCAATCCTAAAGGAATCAACCCTAAATATTCATTGGAAGGACTGTTGCTGAAGCTGAAGCTCCTATACTTTGGCCACCTGATTAAAGAGCCAACTCATTAGAAAGGATCCTAATGCTGGGAAAGATGGAGGGCAGAAGGAGAAGAGGACAACAGAGGATGAGATGATTGTATGACATCACTGACTCAATAGACATGTGTTTGAGCAAACTCTGGGCAATAGTGGAAGACAGGCAAGCCTGGCAAACTGCAGCAGAGTCAGACACTATTTAGCAACTGAACAACAGCAACCGCTCTTCCTACCAAGAGATTTCAGTCACACCCTCCTCAGTCTTACTCTTTGCAGCCTGAAGAGTCCTTAGCGGAAATGTCATTCATCTGAACACTTTTCCTCTCAGGGGACCCCTTCCCCTGCTCCAACGTGCTGAAGCCTGGGGACAGGGCATTTGCCAAAAGCATAAGGAGGAAGGGAACCAGAGCAGGAGATTCGCCCAGCCAGTCCCCAAGGACTCTGATAGCAGCTGAGATGGTGGAGGTGGGAACGAGCCGGGGCCACTGCTGCACCACTCCAGGGGGCACCATTCACATGATACCGCTTTATGGGGTGGGTGGTGCTGGTAAGCCTGTCTTTTTGCTTCCTGCTTTCCAGCTGCCATCTCCCTACCTTTGTTTTGTTTTTAGTATCTATTTCTTTATTTATCGGGCTGTGTCAGGTCTTGGTTGCAGCACGCAGCATCCTCCATTGTGGGGGAGAGACTCTCTAGTGGTGGCCCTCAGGGGCGCCATCCTACCCTCTATGACAGCAGAGGTAGCACTGAGATATGACTTGATGCTGGCTCAGGGGAGGAGAAACTTGATCTCAAGTCTCTCTGTGCTACCTACCTATTGGTTTGTGTGTACAATTCTGTTGTACTGGTTTAGCTCATCTCCATTAACATGTATAGAATGGTTTTTACGTACCTCAGAGATTCTGGTCCATCCTGGTTTGTGCATTGGGATAAGTCAAAAGGAAAATGCAGAGACTCATCTAGGCATTAAAAGAAGAGATGATTGTTTCACTTATGCAACATCATGGTCAAGTGATAATATGTAGAGTACACATTGGCAAGGGAATGGTAAGTACATGTATAGTCAGTGTGAGCCCAAAAGAATGGAAAGGGGTTGTATCAGTAAGAACTGCCTTCAGTCATAGTAACAGAGATCCAAATACAGTGACTTATGCAGTTTTCTCACATAAAGAAATTAAAAGACAGAAGGCCCGGAAGTAATATTGTAGGTTCACAAAGTCATCAAGGACCAAGGTCTCCTCTAACTTATGAACCAACCATTCTTATTAGGTGACTTCTATTCTTGACATCACAAGACCACAGGTGAGATCTGACCATCATAATATGTTTTCAAAACTGAGTTGGGGGGTTGGGGGGAATACAAAAACTAAGAGCAAAAGAGCCCAGCATTCCATCTCATTTCAAGAAACCTTCTCAGGAGTCCCACCCAACAAGTTGTGTTTTAGGTCTCATTGGCCAGACTTAGTCACATAACCAAATGTAATTGCAAGGGAGGCTGAGAAACATGGTCACTTAGCTGCATATACAGCACAACCTTGAATACATGGGAAAATAGGTATTGCAGAAGGCAAGAGTTTTCCCATCAGTGGATAATCCATGTGAAGTCAGTAAGATGGTTTGGGTGATCTCATCAGACTGCAGAGCATCAGTTCAGTTCAGTTCAGTTCAGTCGCTCAGTTATGTCCGGCTCTTTGTGACCCCATGAATTGCAGCACACCAGACCTCCCTGTCCATCACCAACTCCCGGAGTTCACTCAAACTGATGTCCATCGAGTCGGTGATGCCATCCAGCCATCTCATCCTCTGTCATCCCCTTCTTCTCCTGCCCCCAATCCCTCCCAGCATCAGGGTCTTTTCCAATGAATCAACTCTTCGCACGAGGTGGCCAGAGTACTGGAGTTTCAGCTTTAGCATCATTCCTTCCAAAGAACACTCAGGACTGATCTCCTTTAGGATGGCCTGGTTGGATCTCCTTGCAGTCCAAGGGACTCTCAAGAGTCTTCTCCAACACCACAGTTCAAAAGTATCAATTCTTCAGTGCTCAGCTTTCTTCACAGTCCACTCTCACATCCATACATGACTACTGGAAAAACCATAGCCTTGACTAGACGGACCTTTGTTGGCAAAGTAATGTCTCTGCTTTTGAATATGCTATCTAGGTTAGTCTGGCAGATGTCAAATCCCTGAAATGGTGAAGAGAGAGTTTTAGTTGGTGTGAGCTTGGCAGGTCAGTGAGAAACGCACAGAGGTATGAGATTAACAGTGGAGTGGGTGTTGTCTGTGTGGGCTCGGTGAGAGGGTGAGGGCCGTGCTCAGCTGGTGTGAGTTCATATAGTTATAGTTAATGTCTGTTTGGCCTACAGTGAGGAACCTTCACCAAAGCCTTCATTCCCATTTTGCAGCTGTTTGAGAGCATCAGTCCATAACAATTCCTCAGCAAGATCAGGGAAAGGCGGGAAACACCCTGCGGTCCTATCGGAGGCCACGCCCCTCTCCGTCTGTGTCATATTTTATAATCAGGGTCTGCCTTCCCCGGAACAGATGGTACCTTGCCAGGTACAGGTGGCCCTCTTGTCAGTTCCAAGCAGGCTCCCCTTTGCTATTGTCCTTCTACAGCCAAGTCTCCTCAGGTTAGCAGGCTTCATACATCATAGTGGGCAGGTTTACACACCTCGACCCAAAGCCAGGACTGCTAACAAATTACCTTGACATGTTGATTGCTTGCCTTATCTCACCCTGAAGGCCTCCAGAGCCCTGCTTCACATCGTCAGAAACACTTCCAATTACTGCGCTGGTTTATCAGGGACTGTTTCTTGGTGTTCCTATTCCGCTCCCTATGACCTTGGTTGTCTGAGTGATGGATCCTTTGAGTTGTGGCTTCATCCCTCTTAGAAGGGCCTCTACTTATCTCTGCCTGTGTTCCTTTAGGATGTGTTTTATTGCCACGCGGACTTGGCTTGTGGCCTCTTTGCATCATCCAGCCCTAACTGTCATTCAAGCAACTCTAGAACGCCCATAGGTGGCCTCTGTAAAGAGTTCCAGAAACAGAATGCCAAACATAATACTTTATCAAACTTCTCGATTACACAATAGGAGGAAATCTCTACTTGGAATTTCAAAGGACAACAGAGAATTTCAACATAAACCGGGAATAGTGCTGTTTTGATCCAGTCAATGCCAGAGAGATGACGGGAAAGGACAGTTCCATGTGTCATGGTATTGCCAAGCACTGTCTCAAATCCTTCCGGAGGTCGGAATTCCTGGCCCCACCAAACCCTACGGCTCAGAAAGCAGCTACAAGTATGGGGTAAAGTGTGACACTGTGGAAAATTAATAGCCACACCTAAAATTGCTTGATTTTGGCTAGCAATGTGATTGATAACATGCCCTTAAAACTATAATGAACTTTAAGGGATGATGTTGACTCGTCAACTTACCTGTCGTGGTCAGTTATAATTTCAGAAATAAGCTTACTGTGAGTTCTTAAGAACAATGGTCTAAAAGAATTGATATTTGAGAGCCCATGCTACCCTTCACTTGCAAAAGCTTCTATATATTTCCAGAAAATTGTGAGAAATTAATCTTGGGTTTGTTTGCCCAAGAAATTACCCAAGGTTATGTATACTGTCAACAAACCTGCAAGACAAATATGAGAGCTTTGTGGGGATCAGATTTGTTTGCCAACCAAGGACCTTGACTTGGGTTAGTTATTTTGGATGGTAAATTGTCCTTCCTTTAATAGTAGCCTATTGAGGTAAATTGGGATTTTACACAGTAAAGTTATTTCAAAAATCTAGGCTCTGTGGGGAAACTGAATTTTGCTCACTTTTAGAATGAGGAAGGAGCAGTAGCAATTATCACCCATGAACTCTATCAAATATTGTGCAACACAGGAACATGTCTGGTCTTCTTTGGAGAGGTGGTCTGACCCCAATTTCAGGACCCTGCAGGAATGCAATAAAACTTGAAACACTATGTTACAATTTATAGAGGCATAGCTAACTCAACAACTGGAAAGAAAAACAACTATTGCCCCCTTGATTATAAAAGATTTCTTCTGTTTAAGCAGCCTTTGAACCCTTATAACATGTAAAAGCAACTCCAGATCAAAAAGACCTTGAAATCTGTGCCAGGTGCTAAATGATGATGTAAGGCTGTCAACTCCTTCCACAGTCCTTATGTTTACCTGGCTGTTTAATGGGACTGAATCTCCGTATTGAGTCAGGACTGGTGCTGATGAGAATCGTTGGATCCCAGATCCAGGGTGGGAAGCCAGGGAGAAAACCAATCTAAGAATCACAAGTAGGGGCTGAGGATGGGACAAATCAAAAGGGCTCAAGCCAAATGAACGGTCAGCAATCAGATACATATCAGGAGTCAAGATTAAGTATGAAGGCTAAAAACCAAGCCAGCAGTTAGGAATCAGGAAACCCCCCAGGCACTGGAGTCAGGCAATACAAGTCAAAGGACCAGAAACCAAGTTAAATTTGTGACGCTGGACTAAGGAGGCATCATCACAACGACCTTGAAGCTGCAGTACCAGCTGTTCTGGGGAAGACTCTTCCAGCTTTGTGAGAGCAATCTAAGATGTGACCATTCTCAGTTGTAGAGATGGAAGCAGAGAGTCCCAAGTGAAAAGGAATGGAGTCAAATGACAGAAGTATAGTGTTTGGAGTCAGACTTAAAGACACATCATGACACCTCTGTGCATGGCCTGATGAAAGTCAGAACTTGAAGCCAGGAATGTTGTATCAGGATTTGGCAGCATGCTGGCCAGCAATAGCCATTAGGGGTCAGGGGAGGAGGGGGATAGAAATTGAGGAATTTCACATTGACACTTTCCCAGGTCCCTGTCAGTTCTATTTTCCCATTTTCTGGCAACCTTCCCTGCTGGTTTTAAGTAACAAGCAATTCCAAGCTCCCCATCTGTGTTCCAAACCCTTCCTTGGATGGATGATACTTAAATTTCTCCATTTCCTCAAAGCTTTCCAAGTTTAAAAAAATGCTCTTTTAAGGTATAGATGATCTTATTTGCAAAACAGAAATAGAGACACAGACATAGAGAATAAATGTAAAGACACCAGGGGGGAAGGGGAGATAGGATGAATTGGGAGATTGTGATTGGCTATATACATTATTGAAAATATGCATAAAATTGATAACTGCTGTGTAGCTCAGGAAACCCTATTCAGTATTCCGTAATGACCTAAATGGGAAGGAAATCCAAAAAGGAGGGGATATATATATATATATATATATATGGCTCATTCATTTGCTGTACAGTAGAAACTAACACAACATTGTAAAGCAACTACACTCCAACAAAAATTTATTAAAAAAAAAAAAAAAAACAAGGAGAGATTTCACCTCATATTTGTCAGGATGGCTACCATAAAAACAAAACAAAAGCAGACAGGGGCTGGAATGGGCAAGGAGAAACTGGAATCCTTATACACTGCTGGTAGTAATAAAAAACTTCCTCCCTGCTATGAAAAACAGCATGGTGATTTCTCAGAAAATTAAAAATTTCATTAAAAATGCTCTTTTAAAACAAAATTTGGAAGGCATATCACAGATGCTAAGAGGAAAGCAGGTGTGTCAAAGTACTCCAACTGAAATATAAATGATGAATTTGCTCAGTGCTCCTAAAGGTGAGATAATTTGAGGGAAGAATAATTAATACAAAAGAACCTCTAGAGCTCTGTCCCTAGCACTCTAGATTAATAGGGGTTTTTAAAAAATCCTCTCTCTCTTCTAAAGAAATTACTTAAGCATATGACTTGAATTATAGTCTTTTTTAAATGTTGGATTTGCTTCACAATAAAAAAAATCCTTATTAATCAAGACTTCTAAGACCTGTTTAAAAGTGATAACTAATTCATCTCCCTTATCTCACTTTTTCATCAGATACATCCTAGGAATAAACACAGATAATTTTAATTTTAATGATTTTCCAAAAATGATACTTGCCCATATTAAAAAAAAAAAGTTCAGACATTTCTGTTTTCTAGGACAAGACAGAAATTCTTACAGAGGCTACACTGCACAGTGTAAAGACTATAAACTCAGTATTGCCTTGGCAAATCCCTCCTGAACCCTGGTCTCCATCTCCTTACAGAGATAATAATACATACTTTGCAGAATTGTTTGAAGATTCAAAATAATGTATGTGAAGGGTCTAGCAGAGTACCTGGCATATCACAGGTGTTGCAGAAATAGTAGTGATTGTTAATATTAGCTCACTTATCTAAGAGTGCCCAATTATCTTTCATTGTAAACACATTTCTACCTGGTGAAAAGGAGAGAGCACGTAGCAGAAAGTGCATTTGGGTGTAGTAGCAGAAATTCCAGTAAAATACAGAAAACTAGATAACAATCCCAGCTTTGTCATCAGTTACCTGTGTAAATCTTTGCAAGACATTGAACTTATCTGGGCCTCAGAGTCCACATCTGAAAAATGAAGGATTTGAACTCCATCATAGCTGTGGTCACTTCCAGATCTGTGGGGCCTCTGTCCATAACTGATTACTTTCCCAGGCAGAGAGAAGGCTGGCAAAAACATACCCCTAGATGGTCAAATGTTGGCCCAAGGGACCTCTGCATCCACTCTTCCACCTGCAGTTCCCAACCTTGCCTCTCATCCTCAGACCTTGCTCAAACACACAAACGGACTTAGATTCCAAAGACTAGATGTAAACCTTCTCCACTGATACATGTTCACCCCAAGATTTAGGATAATTTGCTTAAATTCTCTGGGTCTCCGTTTTCTCTTCTGCAACAGTAGAAGAGTGATATAAACCTCATTGAGTTTGGGGGAGGACTACATGAGATACTATATATGAAAGTGATTTATAGGCAGTATGTGCATGCTAAGTCACTTCAGCTGTGTCTGACTCTTTGTGACCCTGTGGACTGTAGCCTGCCAGGCTCCGCTGTCTATGGGATTCTCCAGGCAAGAATAACTGGACTGGGTTGGTATGCCCTCCTCCAGGGGATCTTCCCGACCCAGGGATCAAACCTACATCTCTTACGTCTCCTACATTAGCAGATGGGTTCTTTACCACTAGCGCCACCTGGGAAGTCCTATAGGCTGTACAGTTTCATGCAAAGCTAATACAGCAGCTGTGATTGTTGGTGGTTTAGCACCTTTGGGGAAGCATCTCAAGAAGTGGATTCTAAGTTAGAACTCTTATGAGTCATCCACCTATTCTGGTATCCTGCTGGGGTTTTACAGACCCAGAAGAATGCAACAGAATGGCATTGTTTTGCTGTAATCTGATATTGACTTTGGTTTTCTCCATCAAGAAAGGAGGTTTGTTTAGACTTTCACTTACAGGCAAGTGGCAGGATCTTGTTTTAATTGTCTGGAAAGTTTTCAACCTATTAGCAATTTCCTACCCATGTGACCTGGGATTTCCCTATTTGCAGAGGCAATCGTGGAATTTCAGGAGAGCCACCTATTACCAATTGTAACAAACTGAAATCTAGAAATAAGAAGCTCTGTCTCTACAAGAGCGGCACTCTCTAGCTTTGCTGGGCTTATTTCCATGGAATAACAGGCTCCTATGATCACAGGAGGCTGCAAGAAATGCAAGGCAGTCTAAGAAGAAGGTTGACCATGTTTTGGGGTTCCTCACAAGTGTCCTGAAATCCCCCTCCTTTCAGGGCTGAGCACTGCTATAGAATCTCTTCCAGTATTGTCTCTGTGATACTGAAGTCTAAAGGCAATTTGTTGCTAAAAGGTTTTAAGGAGTTTACCTCAGAACATAGTCCCAAGTGTTGAGTTTTCTAAGCAATCAGCTACGTGGAAACTTTAATCAGCATTTGTCTCTCTCCCTGGGTCAATCCCACCCACATGTGCAGGTCACACACCCCTGGACAAGGCTGGTCCCCTAAACAGAAGAGTAAGCAGGTACCCACACAGCATAATTTGAGATGTGTCACAGCCCCCTTCCAAAAATATCTTCCCCACCAAATGCCACAGAGCCTAGAATTCTCAGCATTGAACTTACTGCTGCTAGTCTGCTCTGTCATCCACCCCATCCTCTCTCCAGTGTCTGCACATGTGAATTCCATCTGTCCTTCGAGGACTGGCTCAGAATCACTCTTTCATGAACACTTCCATGACCCTCCACTTGGAAGCAATCTCTCATTCCTCTGAAAGTTTAATTCTACTTTATTTATGATGAACATGGATCCTTGAACAACATGAGTTTGAACTGCACACCCACTTGTACATGAATTTTTTTCAGTAGGAAATGCTATAGTACAACATGAGTCACGGTTGGTTAAATCCATGCAGAACCACAGATAGAAGGAACCGTATACTTGGAGGACCATGTATAAGGAACCATGTGTATAAATTGCAAGTGGACTTTTTGACTGTGCAGAATCAGCAAGCCTAATCCCCTGCTGTTCAAAGGTCAACTATATATTGCTTTTTTTTTTCTTTTTTGGTTGTACTGTATGACTTGAGGGATCTTAGTTCCCCAATTAGGGGTCAAACCTGTGCCCCCTGCAATGAAAGTGTGGAGTCCTAACCCACTGGACAACCAGGGAAATCTCCAACGGTCTACTCCTTTATGCTTAAAGACATGCATCAGCCCCCCCAGGCACAACCTTGAGAGTCAATCCCTCAGCAAGGTCTTACTTATCTTTTACCACCATCCCAGCTCCAGTGTAAAGAACAAACCTCTGACCAATGCATGCCATGTGGGTGAATAGATGGAATGACACAGCTTCAACTGGGGTAAGATTTTGCTGCTGACCAGCTCTGTATCTCTCAGTAGTTACTTTACTTGTCAGGCCTACTTCCTTCCTGTAAGATGAGGCCGTCTGAGTCACGGAATTCCAGCATCCCACCAGCCGTCATCATCAGTCTGCTGGATGATACGTAGCTCTCCCATGGATTCAGCGAAGGCCCAGCATTACTTTCACTCCGGTTTTGAAGAGGTTGGATCATGTATATACTGCATTGGGGGTTAAAAAGAAAAATTGGTACAGGGAACAATAGCGTAAGGCTAAAGGAAAAATACAATCCTTTTTTATTACAAAAAGTGGGGCATGAATTCAACTTTGAGCTTCCTAGCAACCAAAGCAAAAAGTAAAAGATTGTAGTTGTTCAAGAAAGTGCAGCTCTCCCTGATACTAAGATCTATGAGAAACTAATGTCATAGACTCTGTCCTCAAAACAACCCAACAATGAATACACAAGGAGTTTAATAGAACTGCTTTCCGCTGCATCATTGCCTACGAGACTGTTCCAGTTATCTCACTGAGCAACAACCTTAAAACGATAGTGATCATTTATTACAGTCTCACTAGGGACTGACGAGTCAGCTAAGCAGTTCTCTAAGCTGGGGCTGGAACAGCTGGTCCTCTTCAGATATCTGTAGGTGGTCTCTCCACGTGACTTCAGGATGGCAGTGTGAGAGCAGCCGGAGTCCTTATGTGGGAGCTCAGGCTGAGACAGAGAGAGCCAGGCAGGCTGTCTTTCATAAACTAGCCTCAGAAGTCACGCAGTATCACTTCCTCCACATTCTATTTGCCAGAAACAAGTCACTAAAGCGGGCCCACATTCAAAAGAAGGGTAATTTGTCTCCATACTTTGATGGACAAGTGTCCAAGAATACGAAAACATGTTTTAAAGCCACCTATATAAATGATAAAATAGGAATTTGCAATTCAACAAATGCTATTTTATTGAAAGCAAAAGGACAGTCAGATTTGATCCAGGGATAAAATCTAAGATATCTAGGATATCTGCCCAAGATGTTAGTCTCTAGCCTACGAGGCTATTTAAATTTATTTGCTTATTTTAGTAGGTCACTAAGTTTACTTTGAATTTTTTATTTTTCTCAAAAAAATATATATGAAAGTTGAAATAGAAAGCAAAAGCTGAGAAACAATGCATCGAAGAAGTGCTAAATCATTTCTGAAATCAGTTACCCAAGACATTTGGTGTAATTTTACTCTTGTCAATTTCAACAGTGATTAGTAAGAAACAAATTATTTGTAAATGCTGATTGTAGTACTTCCTTCAGAGATTATGAGGATTAGTTGAGACAGAGCAGAGCCTGGCACATAATAAATTCTTTTGTTTCCCTCAGTTTTAATTTTTTGTTGTTCCTCTTAGAGTATTTTTTTAAATTGAAGTATGGTTGATTTTAACTTTTATTTGGCTGTGCCACATGGCTTGTGGGATCTTAGTTCCCCAACAAGAGATTGAACCTGCACCTCAGTGGCAGTAATCCAACCACTGGACCACCAGAGAATTCCTGAAGTATAGCTGATTTTAAATTTAAATTAATTGAAATTAAACTTAAAATTAGAAATGCCTTTCTTCAGTCTCGACAATCATATTTTAAATGTTTAATAGCCACACAAGCCTAGTGACTATTATATTGTACAACACAATTATAGAACTTTTCCATAATTGCAGAAAGTTCTATCGGACAGTATCGATCTAGAATAATGAAAGAAATGTACATTCTTTAGGTGTCAATCAGAATTGCTCACCCATCTTATTAAGCTCTTGGTAGGCACTAGGCAGCAGAAATGTCCAAATTTTAACATTTGACAAGACTATGTGCTGCATGGAGTCTGTAATGGTAATAAAGGAGAGTCCCATACACCTTAACAATACACAGGGCAGGAGACTGACTCAAGGAAGTCTCTCTTCCTTTACAGTAAATGAAGGCTTCTAACCAAGACTCAAGGGCTTGCCAAGCGACTCAGTGGTACAGAATCTGCCTGCCAATGCAGGAGCCACAGGGGACTTGGGTTCAATCCCTGGGTCAGGAAGATCCCATCCCATGGAGGAGAAAATGACAACCCACTGCAGTATTCTTGCCAGGATAATCCCATGGACAGGGGAGCCTGACTGACTGCAGTCCATGGGGTATCAAAGAGTTGGACATGACAGAGTGACTGAACATACACGCACGCAGTCAAGACCCAAATAGCCAGCCACCCTAACCTCCGTATGGGGATTTTCAGTGGAGGATCTACCACTAAATTTTAGCAAGACTAAAATTTCCTTCAAGATGGTTTGCAAAAACTGTTTTCTAAAAACAGCTGAAGGAAAGAAAGATAAAAATCAAAGTTACAAAGTAAATCCCTTCACTTTTTCATTCAACCAAAATATATTGAACAGGCATGCATGTTACACTTTGTACCTGAAAACATTTTCAAAATAGATTTCACCAATCTCCTGGGCCTCAGAAACAAATATCAATAATGCACCCAAAAAAATATCTCTTTTAAGTAGCATAATTTTCTAGTGAAACCACCAGAGGAAAATGGTTGTGAGATGTCCCCTAAGTAGCTGAAAAAGTTGGCTGGCTATATATAAGCATTAGATATAAGGCAATTAGATTGAATATACTACCTGCCAAAAATGATGATTTGGGATTTAGAGAAGTTGAAATCAAGCCACTCTGTTTTCCAGTAAGACAGAGAAGCCATTTCTGGTTAGCAACAATAAAATTATATCACCAGCATAGAGAATAGTTATTTTTATACTTTTCATAATAGGGGTATATGCAGTTAGATCATGCACAAATTGTTTCAAATCATTAAGAAACAAATTAAAAAGAAGGACTGGAGGAGGCAGAGGCAGAACACATTCCCATTTCTTGAAGACTGAAATTATTATCTGATCTATTAGACCGTTCTCATGAATGTTTGCTGTGGTCGAAAGCTCAGGTTGAACATAATTAGTTATCAGATCTTGCAACCCAGCTGTGTTGAATGTCTTCCATTTGGCCTTCTCCATCTCCCCTCCACACTTCTCCCCCACTGCGTTGTGCCCCCAGAAGGCTGAACTGTCTGAGCTGCATCAATAAGCTCCCTTTCCCTCTGACTTCTGGAGGAGTTCAGCCAATGGGAGGCACTAGCAGGAGATGAGAGGATGAGAAGATAGAAAGGTTAGACTATCTGTCCCCCATTCCCTCCCTGCCTGGCCCCTGGGGGTTGATTCCATTCCCTAAATAAAGGCTCTCTATGTCAGGCAGCCTTCTCTATATAGCTGTACTCTTCGAATTTCAGTAAACCCTCACTTCTTTGATCATTCGGGCTTGTGAGTTGCAGTGTACCCAAGGTACTACAAAAACCCTTGCAGATTTTTCCTTAACCTTGCCCATACCTTTGTATATAGTTCCTTTCTTAACTTCCCTTTTGTTATCCAGTTTGTATGGACTATCTCTTTACAAGCACTGACTGATATACTAGTCCATTACTAGCTTTTACACACAAACACCAAATCAAGGTCAGTTATATCATAAGCAATGTTAAAGCTATTCTTGACAGATTTTTCCAACACATAATAGCAAGGTTAGTGATGGAATATTTTACCTAAGCCCAACCTTGTTCCTCATAGAAAATATTAGTCAGGGAGAAAAAAAAACAGAACTATAATTTATGAAAGACAAAACCAGCACAACATTTATATGAAAAGTCTACCAAAATAATGTCTTTATGACTTGATAAAGCAATACTGTCCTTTTCTAAAAAGCAGGGGAAGGAAGGCTTCAACCGGGTAAAATTAATGAGAGTAAACCAATTAGCTCCCAATCAGGGCAGAATTTGAGCAGTTCTGGTAGTGGTAAGTCTTCAGAAAGCACTTTGTAATCAAAGTACTACATGAGGAAGTAAAACTAGGCTCTAACTGGAGATGAGACTCGTTCTCCCAGAGATTCGTGTAATTGTTCTTAACTTGAAGGCCTTGCAGCTGCCCTACCTACTACCATGCTGCAGGGAATGAACAAAATCCTCACAGTCAGGCAAACTTGCTTTCAAACCTTTCCGAGTCAAATCATTTATAAAGTGAAAAACAGTATCTCCAACATAGAGCAGTTGTGAGGATCAATCATGCTGATGTATGGCAAAACCAATACAATATTGTAAAGTAATGAACCTCAAATTAAAATAAATAAATTTCTATTTTAAAAAATAAAACATAAATAAAATAAAACACTTAGCACAGGGATGTCCCTTGTGGACCAGTGGTTAAGAATCCACCTTCCAATGCAGGGGACACAAGTTTGATCCCTGGTGGGGGAACTAGGATCCCACATGCTGTGGGGGAACTAAGCCCACACGTCCCAACTAGAGAAGCCAGCACAGCACAAGGAAAGATCCTGCATGCCACAATGAAGATCCTGAGTGCCACAACTAAGACCCAGTGCAGCCACATAAATAAATGAATAAATAATTAAATACCTAGCATTTAATAGTTGCTTAACAAATGGAAATTCAAAAACAAAATCAACAAAAGGAAACCAAAGACTTATAACTCAAGACAGCCTGAAAATCAGCAAGTGGGTCAGAGGGAAAATAAAAGGTTGTTGATAAAGTATCCATTCTCCCGCTCCCAGGTCTCCCATGTGTCATGAACATTATTTTGAGGAACTTTGTAATGGATGAATTTCCTTCACAAGGGGACTTAAGAATTACTCTAATTCCCTGCCCTGGAAGAGCTTCTACTTTTCTTCTACCATTTTATGTTTTGACAGTAATTAACTTTTTTTTCCCATTGCACCATAGTGATCATTTCTTGCTATCACAAACTACCCTGAAGGCCAACAGAGTTCAAGTAGGTACTAGACTGAAGTAGGCAACTCATTGGTAGCCTCGGTGCCCTCCCAACCAGCCAAGAATTCCCCTGGTACCTTGTTTTAGACTTGTCCTGAATGGGGGACTTCCCTGGCAGTCAAGTGGTTAAGACACTGCATTTCCAATGCAGGGGACATAGGTTTGATCCCTGGTCAGGGAACTAAGATCCTATATGTGATATGACCAAAAATGATAGGTGGATAGATAGACAGAAACGTCCTAAATGTAGTGCCCAGCTGGGTCCTCTTCTACATTTTTTGAGACCATACCATCTGAGTAATTAAACATTGCCTTTGCCTGGGTTGATAACATTGACAATCCAGAAGTAAGGTCATCATTTTCTCACAAAAGGAGTATCTTCTTTTGTGTGTCCTGGGTTGTGTCAGAGACAGCTTACTGACTCTACTTCTGAGTGGAATTCATATTTCAAGAACAATTATAAGACAGAGGTACTTCAGCAGAACCTTAAGGAAATGGGACTAAGAACAGGTTATTTTGACAAGTGAGAGAGGAAGAGTGTTCCAAAGACTCAACTGGTACACAATGTGCCACTAAAAAAAAAAAAAATCAATGAAAGAACATATAAAAGAACCCTGAGGACAAATCAGCTCAGAAATTCTGCCCTATCCCTGGAGTTGGTTTATAGATCCCTAACCCTGCCATCATGGACCCAATTTTCCCAGTTTTCCCAATCCTAAAATTGCTGTTCCCTATCCTATGGCCAAGGTCCCAACTATTTATTATATCTCATGACTCCGTGAATGTTAGGGCCATTCTTTATTGGCCTGGGCTCACTCACGAAGCCACATTTAGCTGATGGGTTGGTTGGGTTCAGGGTTAAACTGGGACAGTTTCAGTGACTGGGCTGATCTCTCCACATGGTTCTTCATTAGATTTCTTCACAGCATGGTGATCTCAGGGCAGCTTCCAAGAAGACAAAGACCAGTGTAAAGGCACTTTCAAGCCTCTATTTGCATCACATGTGATGATGTTCCACTGATCAAAGTAAGTCTTATGGCTGAGTATAAAGTCATTGAGTACACAGGGGCACGGATACCATAGGGCACAATTTACTCAGGCCTATTACTATAATGAGGAACCACAGTCTTCCCCTTAGCTCTACTGATTCACATCTCTTTTATTTGAAAAACTGACTACTCCCCCCCAAACTACCAAGATCTCCTCCAATCATGTCATCAAACTATAGGTCCCGGCTCTCCTGCTCTGGCTCAGGTCTAGATGTGGCTAAGGCTTCTCAGGTGCAGTCCCTCATGAAACTTCTCAGGTGTGGCTTCATATCATTCAGAGACTCATGGACTGAAAAAATAACTTATCTTCTCCACACATACTCAGCATGCAATTGTGAGAATGGAACACCCAATAGGCACTTCCATTCACAAGGGCGAGGACCAGGGAGCCACATAGCACTCACTGGTCCATTCAGTTCAGTTCAGTCACTCAGTCATGTCAGACTCTTTGTGACTTCATGGACCGCAGCACGTCAGGCCTCCCTGTCCATCACCAACTCCTGGAGTCCACCCAAAATCATGTCCATTGGGTCTGTGATGCCATCCAACCATCTCATCCTCTGTCACCCTCTTATCCTTCTGCCCTCAGTCTTTCCCAGCATCAGGGTCTTTTCAAATGAGTCACCTCTCCACATCAGGTGGCCAAAGTATTGGAGTTTCAGCTTCAACATCAGTCCCTCCAATGAACACCCAGGACTAATCTCCTTTAGGATGGACTGGTTGGATCTCATTGCAGTCCAAGGGATTCTCAAGAGTCTTGTCCAACACCACAGTTCAAAAGCATCAATTCTTCAGCATTCAGCTTTCTTTATAGTCCAACTCTCATATCCATACATGACTACTGGAAAAACCATAGCCTTGACTAGATGGACCTTTGTTGGCAAAGTAATGTCTCTGCTTTTTAATATGCTGTCTAGGTTGGTCATAACTTTCCGTTCAAGAAGCAAGTGTCTTTTAATTTCATGGCTGCAATCACCATCTGCAGTGATTTTGGAGCCCAAAATAATAAAGTCTGACACTGTTTCAACTGTTACTCCATCGATTTGCCATGAAGTGATGGGACCAGATGCCATGATCTTTGTTTTCTGAATGTTGATCTTTAAGCCACCTTTTTCACTCTCTTCTTTCATTTTCATCAAGAGGCTTTTTAGTTCCTCTTCACTTTCTGCCATAAGGGTGGTGTCATCTGCATATCTGAGGTTATTGATATTTCTCCCAGCAGTCTTGATTCCAGCTTGTGCTTCTTCCAGCCCAGCGTTTCTCATGATGGACTCTGCATATAAGTTAAATAAGCAGGGTGACAATATACAGCCTTGACGTACTCCTTTTCCTATTGGGAACCAGTCTGTTGTTCCATGTCCAGTTCTAACTGTTGCTTCCTGCATACAGGTTTCTCAAGAGGCAAGTCAGGTGGTCTGGTATTCTGATCTCTCTCAGAATTTTCCACAGTTTATTGTGATCCACACAGTCAAAGGCTTTGGCATAGTCAATAAAGCAGAAATAGATGTTTTTCTGGAACTCTCTTTCTTTCTCCATGATCTAGCAGATGTTGGCAACTTAATCTCTGGTTCCTCTGCCTTTTTAAAACCAGCTTGAACATCTGGAAGTTCATGGTTCACGTATTGCTGAAGCCTGGCTTGGAGAATTTTGAGCATTACTTTACTAGTGTGTGAGATGAGTGAAATTATGCGGTAGTTTGAGCATTCTTTGGCATTGCCTTTCTTTGGAATTGGAATGAAAACTGACCTTTTCCAGTTCTGTGGCCACTGCTGAGTTTTCCAAATTTGCTGGCATATTGAGTGCAGCACTTTCACAGCATCGTCTTTCAGGATTTGAAAGAGCTCAACTGGAATTCCATTGCCTATACTAGCTTTGTTCATAGTGATGCTTCCTAAGGCCCACCTGACTTCACATTCCAGGATGTCTGGCTCTTGGTGAGTGTGAGTGATCACACCTTCATGATTATCTTAGTCGTTAAGATCTTTTTTGTATAGTTCTTCTGTGTATTCTTGACACCTCTTCTTAATATCTTCTGTTTCTGTTAGGTCCAGACCATTTCTGTCCTTTATTGAGCCCATCTTTGCATGAAATGTTCCTTTGGTATCTCTAATTTTCTTGAAGAGGTCTCTAGTCTTTCCCATTCTATTGTTTTCCTCTATTTCTTTGCATTGATCGCTAAAGAAGGCTTTCTTATCTCTCCTTGCTATTCCTTGGAACTCTGCATTCAAATGGGTATATCTTTCCTTTTCTCCTTTGCTTTTGGCTTCTCTTCTCTTCACAGCTATTTGTAAGGCCTCTTCAGACAGCCATTTTTCTTTTTTGCATTTCTTTTTCTTGGGGATGGTCTTGCTCCCTGTCTCCTGTGCAATGTCATGAACCTCCGTCCATAGTTCATCAGACACTCTATCAGATCTAGCCCTTAAATCTATTTCTCACTTCCACTGTATAGTCATAAGGGATTTGATTTAGGTCATACCTGAATGGTCTAGTGGTTTTCCCCAGTGTCTTCAATTTAACTGAATTTGGCAATAAGGAATTCATGATCTGAGCCACAATCCGCTCCTGGTCTTGTTTTTGCTGACAGTATAGAGCTTCTCCATCTTTGGCTGCAAATCTGATTTAGTGTTGACCATCTGGTGATGTCCATGTGTAGAGTTTTCTCCTGTGTTGTTGGAAGAGGGTGTTTGCTATGACCTCAGTTCAGTTCAGTTCAGTCGCTCAGTCATGTCTGACTCTTTGGAACCCCATGAATCGCAGCACACCAGGCCTCCCTGTCCATCACCAACTCCCGGAGTTCACTCAGACTCACACCCATTGAGTCCGTGATGCCATCCAGCCATCTCATCCTCGGTCGTCCCCTTCTCCTCCTGCCCCCAATCCCTCCCAGCATCAGGGTCTTTTCCAATGAGTCAGCTCTTCGCATGAGGTGGCCAAAGTACTGGAGTTTCAGCTTTAGCATCATTCCTTCCAAAGAAATCCCAGGGCGATCCATAGCAATTCTGAAATCCAGGCAGGCAAATGTTGTAGAGCCTCCTACTCTGATCATGGGAAATGGTTCTTTGCTAGAGCCTAGTTCTATTCCCTGAAAGTAGTTAGCTCTGCCCTCTGAAATGGTGTTCCATTTCAATAAGAAATAGCATTGTTTGCAGCTGAGTAATTTTCTCAGCTTCCTTCCTGCACCGTTTAGTCTAAACTGGTCCAATTCCTTGAAAAACTTTATGGGCTTACCCTGTACAAGGTTACAGTCCATTTCATTACAGAAAATCTATGCTAACAATTATTTTTAAGACTCGCCTCTACTTTGGCCAGCATGTCAAGGTCCTATGGGGAAAATGCCCTTAAGATTCTTAGAAGTCCTTTTATCTGTCTAAGAGAGTATAGTAGGCAACATTTAAAATCTTACTGTGGTCTTCACAAAGTTTTAAAGCCACATTCTTGATTTGATCTGTATCCTCTGGTCATTTCTTACTTTGAGAATTTTGGGCCAGTTAAAAACATTGGAAATGTGAAATTTTGAAACTTTATTTCCCAGCTCAGTGTATCCTGGGGCCGTCTATATGTGCTGTAAATTCTGCTTACAATTATAGCAGTTCTTTCTTTAGCTCATCCCTCTCTTCTCATACCCCGTTATATATAACATTTTAAAATTTAATTGACCCCCCTCAACACTATAAATGGAAATCTTAAGCCTAATCCACAACTTCATGAAGTACATTCTCTATCCTCCAAATTATCGGTGGTGACAGTATTATCAGCTGGGTCACTGCTATGTACTATGGGTGTCCTTTATCAGCTGCCAGCAGCAGCTTCCTCTCAGGTCTTCCAGATTCCACCAGCATTCTGCTTGCTGTCACCATAACCTCCCACCAGACACTCAGTCCCAAAGCCAATGCTACATAATTTAGGATTTTATTATAGCAATGTGCAAATTCTGGATATCAATTTTTATATGAGCTTTCCATCTCTGTAGCAAATGTATCCAAAATGTAGTAACCTCATGATTCTTATTATTCCATCAGTTAACTGGATTATTCTTCTGCAGGTCATATCTTTGCTCACTGATGCAACTGAATTCAGCTAACAGGGGTTGCCCTTGGGGACTAGAATCAAGCAGCCTCTCCTATCATATAGTATTTAATTCCAGGCTTCTTCACAGCATGGTGAGCTCAGGGTTCTAGGAGGACAAGCCTCAATGTGCAAGTACTTAATCAAATCTCTGCTTCCATCACAGTTGTTTATATTCATTTGCCGAAGTAAGTCACGTGGATGAGGCCAATGTCAATGTAACAGAAGAATATATAAGGGTGTGGGTACTGGTAGGTATGAATCACTGGTGTCATGGCCATGATAACTGTCTATAGCAGTAAAATGTAAGTTTTGTGGGGTTTTTTTTTCTGTATCTTTATTCAAGTGTATAGCCCAATATATTTCATTTACCTAGGCATATCTAGTATATATTTGCTTAACTGAATTGAAGAAGCATAGAGTTCTGGAAGCAAAAGGATCAAAAAGGATAAGACTACTATATCCTTGAAGATCGAAAATACTATAAAACAAAGCCAACCAGTAAAAAACCTTTCTTCCCACCATCTTTCCACATTCTTATGAATCAACTATATTTCTGGCCAAACATGGTCTTTAGAGTATCATGAATTTCATATGAATATTCATTAATCCTATTTCTGTTATGGTTATAATCAATCTTAGAAATAAATTCCATATGTATATGAAATTTTTTCTGATCCTAAATAACTATTTGAACATCAGAATAATGATATAATGTATATCATATTTGTATAAGAGGAGGAGAATTGAACAGAATTATTGGTATTTCAAACCCAGTATTTGAATTTTTGCTAAGATCAGACATGAAACTTGATCTGTCTTTCTCATCTGGGGATATAGGTATATTTAGTTTTTCACTAAAATAAAGAGAATTAGGAATGTGTTTTAACGGCCTCTAAGGTCTTTCCATCAATCATTTTCTCCAGAAGAGGTTGGGATTTTTCATCAACAGTAGTGGGTAATGACGAACACATTTTGAGACTGGTTCTTGATTAATGATTTCTTGCCTTCAAGGACTGATAGACTATAAAATCTGTGCTAAAAGACACATTCTTCCCTTGCTACCAATTGTGATTCTAAGAATCCAGACATGTTTGTACTATTTTTCCCCCATGGAGCAGAATATCCTATCAAAGTGGAACAAGAGGATTCACTGAGACTTTTATTTGCATGTGGTAGTTTTCTGTTCTGTTTGTTTGCTTACTTGCTTGTTATACTATTAACCTTCTGCCTAAGTTTCCAGTCCTAGTCCTGAAAGTAACCTTCCTAACCCAATCAATGGGGCCACAGAAAGAATTCGTGAGCCTATTCTTTGGGACCAGACGGGGTCACTAAAGAACTCCAAGCTGAGGGCACAGAGGAAAAGGTATCCCTGTTGGTCTCTGATTGAAAGACCTAGGACCAATTAGTCCTGATAAGTACGTAGAACCAACTGCGATGAAGATCATGAGAGTCAGCGTTTATTGATCTCGCTCTGCCCTGCATGGTTCAAAGCACTTTAAGTGGTGGTTCAAAGCACTTTACGTGGATTAACTCATTTAATCCTCACAAGCCTATGAGGTAGGTGTTATGATTATCTAGACTTTAGAAAGGAGGGTACTGAGGTGTAAGGCAATTTATTCGGGTTAGATACCTTTAAGTGGCAAAATCCGATTTGAACCCACCACCTGCACTACTGCTTCAAAGACAATGGCCTCATGCCAAACTCAAAATTCCTTCCTGCATCTATGACCTTAAGATTGTACCTTCAACACCAAGTCACTTGCATTTATACACATATGATGTAGGTTGATCTACTTTTCTGATGATTCACACAAGTTGTTAACAGGCCGTTACAGAAGCCTCTGGCAAGGCATATAAGGCCAATGAATCTTAGCCTAGGTTCTTTTATCCTTGACTGTCTGGGCACCTACACTCTCCTGGAACTTGAATGGGATTGGTGCCCAGACCCTTATCTCCCAAAATACCTCTCAGCCTCCAATCCTACAGAGACAGAGCTAGAACTCTCAGGAGCCATGCACCCTCCTCAGCCACCAACACTATGTCCTGCCCAACATGCAGTTGGTTAAAATCTGTTTCCTGAAGATGTCAGGACCTGTGGTAGACATAGAATATATAGACCTGCCTACAGGAAGCTTTCAGCCCCCACATCCCTGACTTCCAGTTTGAGAAACAGGATTAATTTGGGGGAAATACAAACCTGGAAGTAATTAGAGGGGATGTTTTAGAAAAATTCTAACTAAACCACCTTTCTAGTCCCTTCCAATCCCATTCCCATCCTCTTAATTTCTCTCTAAGGAGAGCATTTATTAGTTTGATTTCAAAACACACACTTGTACCTGTAATTACTATATAATGTCTGTTTACTTTTTTAAACGAAAATGAATTTAAATTAATCTTGTTTTGTGAATTTCAAGGCACCCCCTGAGATAAATGAAGACACTCCAGGGTGTCATCAAACCAGTGCTGGGAATCCTTGCTCTAAGAAGTAGAGAAACAAGCTCATTAAACCTTCAAGAAGCCAGAGAGGAGAAATGTATATAGATATAAAGATAGAGAGTGCATGTTAGACAGAGATTTTATATGTGTATTATTCACTTATATACACAGACACACACGCACACACAAATACATATCAAAAGTGTGCAACAAAATGCAGTTTTCTTTAGGTGAACTGTCTGTTGCAAACTTAGCATCAGTGCCCCTCAGTATTAAGACCATTCTACCACAGAGGAGATGCTAGGAACAATCTTTCCAAAAGAGAGAAGGGGCCATTCTTTTCTAGAGATAGGCAGATGGGAAAGTAGATAAGAAGTTCAGAATAGCAAACAGGTGAATCTCTTGAGTTTCTCCACATTAGTGCCACAGACTGAGATAACTGGTGGGAATTTTACAGAATTTCTTGACCTTTATAGTGGAATGGCTTCCCAGCAAGGTCTCTGAGAGCCTCTCACTTAGATGTCACAGGCTAGGATCTCCGGAGACCTTTCTTAGGACATCCCCTCTGACAGGTGTGTAAACCTCTAATTTCTTGTATCACTTCCCTTCATACTTGGAAAACATAGTGTGTCTTCTCTTTGAACACTAATATAAATAGGTAATAAGTAATCACATTTTTCCTTTTTGTGTATATATATGTTAATGCTTTTTTTAGTATTCAACTTTTTATTTTATATGTTTTCTTGGCCACACCACAAGGTATGTGGGATCTTTGTTCCTCAACCAGGGTTTGAACCAGCACTCCCTATACTGGAAGCACAGAGTCTTAACCACTGGACCACCAGGGAAGTCCCTATATGTTAGTGCTTTTAAAATAAAGATATGGCATTTATATAATAAGGGCTTCCCAGGTGGCCCTAGTGGTAAAGAACCCGCCAGCCAATGCAGGAGACCTAAGACACACGGGTTTGATCCCTGGGTCAGGAAGATACTCCGGAGGAAGGCATGGCAACCCACTCCAGTATTCTTGCCTGGTGAATCCCATGAACAGAAGACCCTGGAGGGCTACAGTCCAAAGGGTCGCAGAGTCAGACACAATGGAAACAACTTAGCACAGCACAGCACATGTTTATATCATAAAGCAATAAATGCTTTCAAATATTTTTGATATGTGATGTAAGAAATGTTTTCATGGAGATGCTAAAGAAGAAGGATACAAAACATAATGTAAGGGCACAGAGAAGGCTTCCTGGAGAGAGTGGTGTGGTCCAAACTGAATCTTGAGGGAGGAGAGGAGTTGATGCCAGGTACAGGTAAGAACAGGACAGGTGAAGGGAACAGCGTGTGCAGAGGTACAAGAGAGGGCTCTGCTCTGCACCGTGTGTTGGAGACTCACGTTGACGCCAAGAAATGAGTTAAGATGAGGCTAAAGAGAGAAGCAAAGGCCTCATTCCAGAGGCATTTTTATGCCAGTCTACAAGTGTCGGGATTTTTTTTTTTTAAGGCAATAGGAGTTACTGAAGAGCAGGGAATGTCAGGGCTGTGTTCTGCAAAAAAGCACCCCAGGTGCAAGAGGGAAAGTGTGAACAGGCAGTAATAGTGGAAGCCATGGGGGTGATGGTTCCTAAGGGGATTCCAGAAGGATGGGATGTGAATGGGAGGAAGTTCCACTGGAGGGATGAGGGGATGCTGAGGTGGTCCAGTGGTTTCTTCTCCTCTTCCCCAAATGGCAAGGAGGCTGGGACACTTAAAACTGAAGGATGATAAATCAGGCAATTTCAGCCCTGCTTGGAACATACTTTAAAGGCGGAGACTGTAGAAAGTGATGTTTCAGTGATGTTTCAAGAATTTCTCCAAAAAGGAAATCAAGGAGCCAAGCCCTTCCTTGGAACAAAAACAGGAAATTCACAATGTACATCTAAGCATATTTTTCTTGGATAGCTCCCTAACCAGTGGAGAAAGCAATAGATTGTTCCAACCAGGGACACTAAGTGTTTGGAACTGACCTCAGGCATTTACCCAGGCCAGTTAGGTCTCTTTGAGGCCTTTCTCCCTGTGCTAATTGTGGGCTCCTCTGCCCACTGCACCGCTCATCCAAAGACACCCGAAGCTGTCAGGAACCACCTTATGACCAGGCTGTTTTAGGTGCTACTGATTACTGCCCCGCAGAAGGGAGGACAGAGCTGCAGAATGACAGGTCTCTCAATAGGGCTTCCTTCTCAGGCAGAGGTGTGCATTTGAGCCACCTGGATCCCACAGGTCTGGGAGGGGCCTGAGATCCTGCTTTTCTCACAAGCTCCCAGGCCATTGGGATCCCACAGGTCTGGGAGAGGCCCGAGATCCTGCTTTTCTCACAAGCTCCCAGGCCATGTGATACTGCTCAGCTGTGCATAACACTTTGAGAAGCACTGGTCTACAGGTGGTCAGAGGATGAGCCAGGAAGGTGGGGAGGTGCCCAGTGGGAATGAGACAGTGATAATTCCTGTGCTCCACTGATTCATTCTATTTGTCACATCTGCCCTGGAAAATGGACCCATGTGATCTAGAGTTTTAAAGACTGGGAGACTTAAAGGGGAAAAGAGACAAGAAATAAGACCATACTTTAGAAATCTCAAAAGTCTAGTATTGCAATCAGCATATTAAAAATTAAAAAATAAAACAAGTAAATAAGGCATCTGTGTTAGTTTTCTATTACTGTATGATCAATTGCCACAAGATTAGTGGCTAAAAAAAATACCCATTTGTTAACTCACAGTTCTGAGATCAGAAGTCCAACTACAGGTTAGCCAGATCCTCCGCTCAGGGTCTCATCAGGCTGAAATGAAGAAGACAGCCAGGCTGTACCTCACATTGGAGGCCCAGGTCCTCTAAGCTTATCCGTTTGGCAGAATTCACTTCCTTGAAGTTGTAAGATCGAAGCCTCTGCTTTCTTAGTAGCTGTCAACTGGGAATCAGCTCCCAGAGCCACCTTGCTGAGTGGCCTCCTTTTGCCATGTTTTGTGACATAATCATGGGAGTGATATCCCCTCATCGAAGGGTATAGGTCATTTGGGGCCATCTTAGAATTCCACTAACCACAGCATCCTAGGACCACACTTCACATTAGAAACATTAGAGATATTCCCATCGGTCTCTAAATCATGTTATGATGATGGTGATGGCAGCAGCAACTTCCATTTGTGAACACCAATTGCATGCCAGCATTTTGCCAGGTTACAACATATTTCTACCTTATTTGACCCTATCAATAATCCTTAATAATCTATATCATACAGACATCTGAAATGGAGACTTAGAAGTTTAAAGTAACTTGGGCCAGCTCACATAGTTTAGTGATCCAGTGATGCTTGATAGTATGAGGATTTCATATACATTTATCTATATTCACCCGTGTGTGTGTGTGCGTGTTAGTCTGTCAGTCATGTGACTCTTTGCGACCCCATGGGCTGTAGCTCACCAGGCTTCTCTGCCCATGGGATTCTCCAGGCAAGGATACTGGAGTGGGTTGCCATTTCCTTCTCCAGGGGATCTTCCTGACCCAGGGAACAAACACGGGTTTCCCGCATTCCAGGCAGATTCTTTGCTGTCTGAGCCACCAGGGAAGCCCATATACATATAAATACATATATGTACATATATAACTGAACATACGTATATGAAATCTATATATCTGCATTATTTGCTGTGCACCTGAAACATTGTAAATCAACTGTATTTCATTTTTTTTAAAGAAAAAAGATAATGATTCCATCACTGCTGAAAATTTTTCTCATTCCCTTTCCAGCTTATTGTCCTTCCCACACAGAGGCAACCATTATTCTGATTTCTATCACCACAGATTTACTTTGCCAGGCCTTGAACTTCACACACAGAAGATCATACTTACGTTCTTGTGTCTGACTCCTTTTGCTCAGCTTAATGTTTTTGAGATTCATGCAGTGTACTTTTATCTTGTTACTTGTTACTTTTATCAGTAGTTATTTCCTTTTACTGCTAAATAATATTCTATTTTATGGATATATACCACAGTTGGTTTATGGACAGCTTTCCTGTTGGTGAATATTGGTTTTCCTGACATTTTTTGGTTATTATGAATAAAGCTTCTAAGAATATTCTTCTACAAATGTTTTAGGAGACAAATGATTTTGTTGTCTTGAGTAATTCTTAGGAATAGAATTACTGGATCATAGGGAGGTGTATATTTAACTTTATAAGCAACTGTCGAAAAGTTTTCCAAAATAGTTGTACAATTTTACACTCCTACCACCAGTGTATGAGAGCTCCAACAGTCCCTATCTTTGCCAATATTTGGCATTATCAGTCATTTTAATTTTAGCCATGCTGAAACTCCAATATTTTGGCCACCTGATGCGAAGAGCTGACTCATTGGAGAAGACCCTGATGCTGGGAAAGACTGAGGGCAGGAGGAGAAGGGGACGACAAAGGATAAGATGGTTGGATGGCATCACTGACTCAATGGACATGGGTTTGGGTGGACTCCAGGAGTTGGTGATAGACAGAGAGGCCTGGCGTGCTGCAGTTCATGGGGTGGCAAAGAGTCAAATACGACTGAGTGACTGAACTGAACTGAACTGAGTGGGTATATTACTGTGGTTATAATTTGCACTTCTCTGATGACTACTGATGTAGGGACCCTTTTCAGGTAAGCACTGGCCTTTCCTATATAGTCTTTTAAGAAGTGTCCAAGTCCCCTGCCCAGTTTTTATTGGGTTAGTTTCTACTTCTTAGTCATAGGGGATTGAGTACTAGTCTAAACCAACTGAGTGACTCAATGAGCTGAGTTTCCTCACCTAGAAATAGTGAGGTTAAACCAGAAGATCTCTGAGGTTCTTTCTGATTTTACACTTATGCTGTGAAAAGTGCAATGCCAAGACTTTCAGTAATTTCTTCCCTCTGGATCCAAGGGAAAGCAGTGTATAGAGCATGAATCCTAGAAGTAAGATAGTTTACCAAAACTATTCTCATCTCAAAGGTGTCTCTTACTGAGCACTTCCTCTTCTCTGATTCTGCTCTCACTTGACTATACTGAACAGCTTTGCAAAAACCAAAGCCTGGTCCTCAATTCCCTCTCTATCTCTAACCTCACCTAATCATAGCTTCCAGTATAAGACCTCCCCCTAATATCCCAACATGGTCTCAAGTGTGCTCCTGGAATGGTCTAAAGGAAAAACAGAATTTTAAGTGCCATGAAGGTGATAGAATTGTCAGAAAGTATGTGAAATCAACTAGTAAGTTGTGAGCTATCTGTCACGGTATGTTCTGTAACAGTATACAAATCAAAATACAAAAAAAGAAGAGGGAGAAGGAGTGGGAGAGAGAGAGAAACAGGGAAAAGCTATCAGTGCCATCTTGTGGAAAGACCTATATTAAAATGTCCAAGGTAATCTGGCCACACCCCAGATCACATCAGAGCCTGTACACTCAACACCAATGTGCACCCGATAGACAGCAGGAGAGCACCATTCATTTATCGGCAATGGCGATGGTTGATAGAGAGTCCATTCCAATTGCTTGCTTCCTGGGCCATGGCCAGTTATTAAGTAATTTGTATATCATCCACAACCATATGAACACCACATAAAACCCACATACCTCCAATATCATATTTACAAAACTCACACCCAAACTATTCTATTTGGTTCCTGCATACAGTACAGTTCTCCAAATGTCAAAAATTTGCATGGACCTATCACAACAATCCATCCCCCAAACACACACACACACACACACACACACACTTAGACTGCAGTTGCTTAGAGTATAACTTTTTCTTTGAAAAATAAACTTGATTTTATTTCACTTCTTAAGTTTATTAGCAATTATTTCTCAGTACTTCCTTGATGATCCAGTGGTTAAAATTCTGTGCTCCTACTACTGGGGGAGGGGGTGGTGGAGAGGGCATGGGTTAGTTCCCTGGTCTGGAAACTAAGATCCCACATGCTATTATGCATGGTAGAAAAGAAAAATTATTTCTCTCCTTTCCTTTTATTTGAATATTCCCATCTGTACTGGTTTCCTATTGCAGCATAAAAAATTATCCCAAATTTTGATGGTTTAAAATATTAAGTATTTATTATTTCAGAGTTTCTATGCATGAGAAATTCAAGGGAGGCTTAGCTGGGTGATTCTGGCTCGGGGATCTGTGAGGCTATTGTCAAGAGGTTGGGCAGGTAGTCTAAAGTCTTGATGAAGCCAGAAGATCCACTTCCAAAATAGCCAGACCCCTTCCACGAGGTTGATACGAAGCCTCCCGCATGGATCTCTCATGAGACTCCTCACAACACAGCAGCTGGCTTCTCCCACAAAAGAGCAAGTCAAAACCATACTGTCTTACGACTTTACCTAAGAAGTCACATGGACAGGTAAAGTCATAAAGGGCTTCCCTGGTGGCTCTGACAGTAAAGATCCGCCTGCAATGCAGGAGACGCAGGTTCCATCCCTGGGTGGGGAAGATCCCCTCGAGAAAGGAATGGCTACCCACTGGAGTATTCTTGCCTGGAGAACTCCATGGACAGAAGAGACTGGTGGACTACAGTCCATAGGGTCACAAAGAGTCAGTCACGACTGAGCGATTTTCAGTCACTGCAAACTTCCACTTCCAAGTTTGCCTTCTCTCTTCCATTCAGAATGGAATGTGGAATTCCGTCATTTCCACAAAATCCTGTTGACGACACAAACCAGCCCTAACAATGTGGGAAAGGATTACACAAGATAGGAGATGGTTCCCTACGGGGGGAGCATCTTTAAGGCTGGCTACAACACCATCCCTTCTTAAACTCAGTTTCCACATCATAGGGTCCCACATCTTAAGACAAAAGGAGATCAGAACATTTAAGACACTGGGAGCTTTGTCTGCAGTCTAAGGGCCACAGGAACACAAATCCAAGCAATCCTCTGCCTTGGTGAGACACAGGGACCGACTTGGAGGAAGGCTGACTCTGGCTTCAGCTCCAGTTGCCGCTGGTATCAAGCCATCAGGGAACTGAGGCTTCGCCGTCAAGGAGGACAAGGTCAAAACATTCTTAGCAGCTGGGAAAGTGGGAGGTAGACAGCCCTAAACCCATTATATTGGACTTTCAAAGAATGTTATTTCCAGCATTTCACAACAGACAGTGAACAAAACAGAAGACCCTGTCCTCCTAAGACTGTGCTGGTGCGTCCAACCCAAGCTTACCTTTCCCCTACTGACTTCTTTTCTGCTTGTTATTTTTACTGCACAATTAACTTTTCAGTATATATGATCTGATTATCTTTGATGAGTAATTCAATACTTTATTATATGCTATGAGAACAATTACTAAATCTCCCCCCAGTATGTTGTAAATTCCTTGAAGTCAGGACATTAAGCTTATTATTCAGCCTACCATCATGTCAACAGATTATTCTCCGGGAAAATGTCCCCCTCAACACACTCACATATACACGTGATCAAACACATGCACACGACAGGAGCAGAGCTCTGCAAAGAGCAAAGCTTATTCATCCCTTTTTGCAAAACAGTAGTTAGACAGGATCATATCGACATAGTCATTCTCTTCTTAAAAGCACAGACATGTAAAAAGCATATTTCAAGAAAGTGCCAAATAGCACTTAAATTGTCCTCAAACTCATGCAATTAAAAAGGCTCCCAAACACCCCAACAAGAAGAAAGATTTCCTTCCGGCCCATCAACAACACGTTGCCCACCACTTGTAGCCAATGAAGAACCATCACTGCCCTCCTCATTTTTGTCCTTTCCTCTATAAAAGCAAGCCCCTCTCCTCTGTTCCCTGGACTTGCCTATAGTTTGTCAGAATTTTGTTGTTGTTGCTCTTTAGTCACTAACTCATGTTTGACTCTTTGCGACCCCATGGACTACAGTCCACCAGGCTTCTCTGTCCATGGAATTTCCCAGGCAAGGTTGCCATTTCCTTCTCCAGGGGATCATCCCAACTCAGGGATTGAACTCACACCTCCTGCACTGCAGACAGATTCTTTAATGCTGAGCCACTGGGGAAGCCCTTGCCATAGTCTGCTTGTCTCAAATTGCAACTCTTTACTATTCCTGAATAGACTCATTTTGCTGGTGGAAAAAAAAAAAAAAAAAAAGACACAAACATCTATTGTCATTTAGTCCTGGAGACTTGCCTACACTCCCAGAAATGTACTTTCACAGTCTTGCATATACATATTTTTTCATTCATTTAACATTTTTGAGCACCGTGTATCAGGCTCTATATTAGATGTATGAAATTCAAAGATGGAATGACACAAACAGATAACCCCAATTCAATAAACTAACTGCTCTACCAGGAGTACATATTTATATAAAATGAGATGGGGATAGAGATTAAATTTTCCTGAAGGTCAGGTAACACTTTCAGAAGAATAAAGAAGCTCAGTATTGCCTGGGACTGGGGCCTATGTGTAAGAAGCTGGCATTGTTTTAGTTGCAAGAATCCTAGCCAAGAAACCACCTTAAAGGAGTTTTTCTTTCAGTGTGAGGCCCCGGGCCCAAGACAGAAAATTAAATAGTATTCTCAACAAGGGGACAAAGACCAAGGCAGAGACCCCTTTTACACAGGGTCTGTTAAAAGCCAGAGGCAGAGCAATAGAGATGGAGGAGGAATTCCTACAAAGGAAGCCCAAAATGGGTTAATGGATGCACTTCGACCCCTGCAGAGACCTCACAGGAATCTCTGTCTCCCCTAGAAATGTCTTCTTTCTGAAAAAGATAGGCTTTGCCCTGGATCTCAAGGAGGCAAGGAATGGGCATAAGGAGGTGGGGAGAGATGTGGAAATTTTTTCCCTAATAGAGAGCGAAGAAAGGACAGCAAGGAAAAGGAACTAAGAAAAGTTCAATCTGAAAGGAGCAAGTGCCTCTTGTCACTGAGGGAGTGCAATCAGAAATGCTGAGATACAGGCTGACTGAAGCTGCTGTCAGGGGAGAAGGGGTAACTGGTGGTCGAGAGGCATAGTAGGAACACACTGGGATGGGCTAGAAAGAGCCGTGGCGAGTTGTGCAAGAAATGGGAGTACAGAAAGGAAGGACTTAATCAGGGCTGTGATTGTTCAGAAGAAAGGGAAAGGGCAGATCTGGAAGCTCCTGGAACCTGAGGAGAGTAGGTGGAGGCAATGCTTCAGTTGCCAGGATAAATGGTTAAGTGCGTTTTCCACAGGGTCAGAGCAGGCTTTGATCTTCGGAGGAAGAAAAACTCCTTTTCATTTTGCTGGAACCAAGTGTGTGGGTGAGGGGTAGATAGGGACAAGGAGGGATGTATGTCTTCATGGTTCCCTAGGCATGGAATGAGACAGACCTTGGCTCAACCAGCCCAGCTACTTACTAGCTGTGTGTGCTTAGGTAAGTTAACCAACTTCTTTAAGCCTCATGTGCAGAAGGGATTAAAAATACCTTCCCCGTGCGGCTCTTCCAGAAAGCACCTGGCATGGGGCCTGGTACATAGGCAAATTCAATAACAGTTAACTATTTTCATAATTACAATTAGTCTGATTACTAGAAGCACATTGTTCAAATGAGGATATGAAACATTCAGATCACAGTTAAGACACTGTGTTCAAATCTACTTCCCCACCTTCTATGAATGACACACAGAAACTCTAGCCTCTCCAGGGAAGGGTGACTCACAGAACCTGGGACTTAGGAAACATGAAGAGAAATTAAGAAATCCTGCAACTGTTTAACCCAGCTGAGGGGCATGAGGATGGTTATGTAAAGAGGGAGTAACCTTCTGTTTAACTTTAGAATACAATACTGTTTTGTTAAAGATTCCTGAGCCAGAGTGCGAGGCTTCAAATCCCCTGCCGTCAGTTATCTCTTGGTCAAGTTCCTGAACCTCTCCAGAGCTTTAGTGTTCTCATATGTAAAACAGAGTTAATTAGATTACCTACCTCATAAGATTATTGTGGCAATTATATCAGTTAATACATGTAAAGTACCTAGGATAATACCTGACATATAGTAAATGTTCAATTTGTTAATCCTTTTAAGTTGTCGTCTTTATTGTTGTCGTTGTTGTTGTTGTTTGTTGTTATGTAATTACTACCCCGGGTAAGATTTCAGGGCACCAGATGGCGGCAACACGGTTGTATGTTTTTTTTAATAATTCCAGCAGCGGAAAAATGAAAAGAGTCCCCTGTACAACAGTGATTCTCCCTTCCTGGACAAGTTCTAAAAGTCACTGATAATGACTTGTCACAATCAGTGTAGAGAATATTCCTCCCTCTTAAGGATGCTGTAGATTTACCGTCTCTTAAACTCTTGGGCATCCACTGCGACCAAAGTTATGACAGGGCCAGGCTCTTGGGCAGCAGGGACAGACGGCAAGTGGTGCAATAACTCCCACCGACCGCCAGGGAGCAGCAGAGCTCGACCCGGGGTTGCTTCATCCACAGAAAACAATTCTGATTCCTTCTAGGTTTTCCTTCTTAGTTGTTTCTGAGGCCCACCAATCTCCGTGCGCACCGCTGCAGTAATCCCGCCCATTACTGACAATTCAACCAATCAACGAGTGTCCTGCTTGGGGCCGGATAGCTCCTCGCGGTCACTCAGAGCCAGGAGTGCGGCATTCTAGCCCCGCCCCCCAGGCGGCTTGGCCAATCCCCCGGCGGTGCCGGACGTCGCCCAGGAGCTGTCCCAGAGACCACGTGGTCCCAGGAGGCGCCACTGCCTGGTAGGTGGAGGGTTACCCGGCCTGAAGGCGGGTGGGCGGAGCGGGACCGCCCGGCCTCACCCCCGGTGACTCGCTGTCCTCTGCCCTCTTTCAGCCATGGGCGTGCAGCCCCCCAACTTCTCGTGGGTGCTGCCCAGCCGGCTGGCGGGGCTGGCGCTGCCCCGGCTCCCCGCCCACTACCAGTTCCTCCTGGACCAAGGTGTACGGCATCTGGTGTCACTGACGGAGCGCGGGCCCCCGCACAGCGACAGCTGCCCCGGCCTCACCCTGCACCGACTGCGCATCCCAGACTTCTGCCCGCCGGGCCCGGAGCAAATCGACCGCTTTGTGAAGATCGTCGAGGAGGCCAACGCCCGGGGAGAGGTCAGCGGGCGGAGTCAGCGCGGGGAGGGAGGGACTTGGGAGGAGTCCGCGGGGACACTCGGAGTTGCGGACGTCAGGGCCAGGATTAATTTAACTGGGTTCTGGGAGAAAGATGGGAGGAAGATGGTGAGGCCAGAAAACCACTGTAACCATTACACCAGTACAGAAAGCCAAAGAGGTAAGAGGGAGGAGTAAAAAGAGGGCCCAGCGGGAGAACTGGGTTTTAGGAGAGGCAACAAAGAACCAGCTAACGTGAGTTGAGAAGGAAAAGGGGTGGACAGACTTTCTCCGGAAAGAAAGGGAGAGATGGGGGTTGAAGTCAGGGGCTATTGAGCAAACTCCACAGCAAGGTCTGTCCAAATGTAATGGAGCCTCTTTTAAAAAGGTAAACAACAGCAGGAGAAATTCGTCTTGATAGTATAATTTAACCCAGTAAGTCCAAAATATTCTTTCAACATATAAGCAATATGAAATAAATTCTTAACCAGATATTTTCACTCTTCTACGCCCTACATCTTTAAAACTTGGTTGTATTTCACAAATGAGGGGCGGGAGAGTGTTGGGAGGATGTCGAGCTGCACCCCACCCAGCTCCCCTTCACAGGCGGTGGCGGTACACTGTGCCCTGGGCTTCGGCCGCACTGGCACCATGCTGGCCTGTTACCTGGTGAAGGAGCGGGGCCTGGCTGCCGGAGACGCCATCGCTGAGATCCGGCGCCTTCGACCTGGCTCCATCGAGACCTATGAGCAAGAGAAGGCGGTCTTCCAGTTCTACCAGCGAACGAAATAGGGGGCTTCCGTACTGCCAGGCCCCCGTGGCCCTGATCTGTGCGTTAGGTGGGGCCAGAGATGCAGAAGTGGACTAAAAGTGCCAAGCTCTCCAGTACCCAGCTGGCTCAAGAGACTGAAGGAGCCCTTCCCTGCAGGCAGGTCCTGGTGGGAGGAATGGCTGGAGCTGCACTGATGTGGGGGTCCCTCTGCTGCTGCCTTGAATAAATAACTCAAAGAACAGCTCGCATTGCATAGCACTTTAGTTTACAGAGTGCTCCCACACATCAACTTTTTCGAGCTTCTCAGTATCCCTGTAATAAACAAAAAGCGGGCTTCCCCAGTAGCTCAGCTGGTAAAGAATCTGCCTGCAATGTGAGAGACCTGGGCTCAATACCTGGTTTGGGAAGATCCCCTCCAGAGGGCATGGCAACCTACTCCGGTATTCTTGCCTGGAGAATCCGCGTGGACAGAAGAGCCTGGGGGGGCTACAGTCCATGGGGTCACGAAGAGTCAGACACAACTGAGTGAGTAAGCACAGCACAGCACAAAGGAAAAGCAGAAACCCTCCTTGTTCTTTGGATGAGGTGGCCAAAGCTCAGAAAGCTCCAAGGTCACACTTCTGGAAAATAGAAGTGCGGGCCAGGATATAGCAGGCATTTTCAGCCTTTTAAAGATGCTGAAACTTATTTGATGTGTCTTCTGGGGAACTGGTCAGTGAAAAGGAAACCAGTCCCTGGCAACCGAGGGTCTCTGATGCTGGCAGGCCAGGAGGGCACCTGTGGACACAGTCCTTCGGTCCTGCCCACATGTCCCATGTGTGTCACCCCTTTAGCTCTCTTAAGACAGAGAAGGCCTGGATGCTGTGCTCACAGAGAATCACCATCTCTGTCTCCTGGGTCTGGGCGCCTCTCCCCAGCCTTAGGCTCACCTGTGACCTCCAGCCCATTATGCTGCCCCACAGTCTGAGGCTGAGGAGTGCCAGAACCCAGCCTCTCTGGGCAGAGGATATTAGATGATTAAATGAAGACATTCAGGGCTATGAACCTTGGCCATGTTTCTGAGATGTTACCTTCACTTCCCCCATTGAATCCCACCCTGCCAGCACCACCACCACCACACCTGCAGCTTCAAGAGACAGGATGAGTGGGATAGACTAGACAGGTGAACACTTTTTGCTTTAACTCTGGCCTGAGTTCCCTGTCTTCTCTTCCGGGATGTGCAGACCCGGCTGGCCAGGCTAGATCAGGGATTCATCATGAAATGTGTACTCCGTGCCTGTGGACCAGGCTTTGTTAGAAGCTGGGGCTCTCCAGCTGTAGAACATGTAATTCACAGCTTCCTAGAGGAGGTGGGCTCAACAGAGTCCAACCACAGAGAATGGGTATTATGACAGACACACATTCCATCCAGTTGGACATAGAAGAGGAGAGGGTTCCTCCACAGAGCCCATTCTTTGTAGCCTAGCCACCACTAGCCCACCCACTCCTCACTGCATCTTCCTTCCACTGCTATCCACTCAATCCTGCCCTCCTCCAACGCTTTCTTAGACAAAAGGAATATTCACCAGTTCAGTTCAGTCGCTCAGTCATGTCTAACTCTGCAACCCCATGGACTGCAGCACACCAGGCCTCCCTGTCCATCACCAACTCCCAGAGCTTACTCAAATTATGTCCGTCGGGCTGGTGATCCCATCCAACCATTTCATCCTCTGTCATCCCCTTCTCCTGCCTTCAATCTTTCCCAGCATCAGGGTCTTTTCTAATGAGTCAGTTCTTTGCATCAGATGGCCAAAATATTGGAGTTTCAACTTCAGCATCAGTCCTTCCAATGAATATCCCAGACTGATTTCCTTTAGGATTGACTGGTTTGATCTCCTTGCTGTCCAAGGGACTCTCAGTCTTTTCAACACCACAGTTCAAAGCGTCAATCCAACTCTTAGACAAAATGAATATTTGCCAGAGTCTTGCCAATCTCACTCCTAAGTGAGAGAAAAGCTGGAAAGTGCCCTAGCCATCCCCTCCGCCCCCCGCTTTTTCCTCTGTGTCAAATCTAGGTAATCAGTTTCTTCATTCTGTTCCCTTGGCCCCTCACCCAGGTTACTCAGGTGAGGGCATCTCTCAAAGAGAAGAACCCACAATTCCAAGCATTTGGGCCAAAACAGAGGAGTGAGAAACAGATGACAAGAAACACTGAACCCTTACCCTCCTCCCATCAAAGTCTCCTCTTCCCTGCCTACCCCCCCAACAGCATGGCCCGTTCTATTTCCTGATGCAAACCAGGGCCTCTTCCAAAGGGATGTATTGAGTGTGTGTGTGCATGAAGGCGGTGGGGAAGGAATGGTGTGAACAGCCCACTTCCTGGATCTGTCCCCTCCGATTACCAGGATTGGAGGAAAGCAGGGAGGCTTGAAGCTGCACTCTAGAGTTCCAACCTATGGAGGTCACACAATCATTGTTCATTCTTTCTGCCCCTCTGTTCCTATCTTACCCCATCCCCCCAGATCCTCTGCACTGCAAGAAAAGAATCTGCCCTTCCCTTCCTCCCAAGCCTCCTTCAAAGGAGAGGAAATTTTTCTAACCCCATTAAAGCCCTGTGTGCAGCCTCCATCCCCATAATTTAAGCGGGTCTCCTCTGCCTCAAGAGTTCCACAGGGAAATAAACATATAATTATGTGCTTAAGGAAATCAGTTTTAAATAAGTAAGGGTTGACTTGAGATGAAAAACTCTGCCCTTCTCCTTCTGTCTACCTTGGGAGGTGAGCCTGAGTCTCCCTTTGGGCTCATTCCCACCCCCCAGTTTTTTGCCTTCCCACCACCCCCTCTTCTGTGTATGGCCACCGATGAGGGACCACAGGCTAGCCGTGACCCTTCCCCATCCTCCTCCACAGTGTGATAACAGGTGAGAGGAACAAGCCACCTCCTTTGATAGAATCTCCGTGTCGATCAGACCAGGCTTGCTCAACTCCAGCACTGCTGAAACTTGGGGCTGGATAGCTCTTTGCTGTGCTCTGTGAGAAAATTAGCAAGACCCCTGACATTACCCTGTCTTCCCTGGTGGTTCGGACGGTAAAGCGTCTGCCTGCAATATGGGAGACCCGGTTTCGATCCCTGGGTCGGGAAGGTCCTCTGGAGATGGAAATGGCAACCCACTCCAGTACTTCCTTGCCTGGAAGATCCCATGGATGGAGGAGCCTGGTATGCTACAGTCCATGGGGTCGCAAAGAGTCGGACACAACTGCGCGACTTCACTTTCCTTTTCTGACATTTACCTATTAAATGCCAGAAGCATCCTCACCCACCCACCCCTCCACAAAAATGTGACAACAGAAAGTGTCCTCAGTTCAGTTCAGTTCAGTCACTCAGTCGTGTCCGACTTTTTGCGACCCCATGAATCGTAGCACGCCAGGCCTCCCTGTCCATCACCAACTCCCAGAGTTCACTCAGACTCACGTCCATTGAGTCCGTGATGCCATCCAGCCATCTCATCCTTGGTCGTCCCCTTCTCCTGCCCCCAATCCCTCCCAGCATCAGAGTCTTTTCCAATGAGTCAACTCTTCGCATGAGGTGGCCAAAGTACTGGAGCTTCAGCTTTAGCATCATTCCCTCCAAAGAAATTCCAGGGTTGATCTTCAGAATGGACTGGTTGGATCTCCTTGCAGTCCAAGGGACTCTCAAGAGTCTTCTCCAACACCACAGTTCAAAAGCATCAATTCTTCAGCGCTCAGCCTTCTTCACAGTCCAACTCTCACATCCATACATGACCACAGGAAAAACCATAGCCTTGACTAGACGGACCTTAGTCGGCAAAGTAATGTCTCTGCTTTTGAATATACTATCTAGGTTGGTCATAACTTTTCTTCCAAGGAGTAAGCGCCTTTTAATTTCATGGCTGCAGTCACCATCTGCAGTGATTTTGGAGCCCAAAAAAACAAAGTCTGACACTGTTTCTACTGTTTCCCCATCTATTTCCCATGAAGTGATGGGGCCAGATGCCATGATCTTCGTTTTCTGAATGTTGAGCTTTAAGCCAACTTTTCCACTCTCCTCTTTCACTTTCAACAAGAGGCTTTTTAGCTCCTCCTCACTTTCTGCCATAAGGGTGGTGTCATCTGCATATCTGAGATTATTGATATTTCTCCCAGCAATCTTGATTCCAGCTTGTGTTTCTTCCAGTCCAGCATTTCTCATGATGTACTCTGCATATAAGTTAAATAAGCAGGGTGACAATATACAGCCTTGACGTACTCCTTTTCCTATTTGGAACCAGTCTGTTGTTCCATGTCCAGTTCTAACTGTTGCTTCCTGACCTGCATACAGATTTCTCAAGAGGCAGGTCAGGTGGTCTGGTATTCCCATCTCTTTCAGAATTTTCCACAGTTTACTGTGATCCACACAGTCAAAGGCTTTGGCATAGTCAATAAAGCAGAAATAGATGTTTTTCTGGAACTCTCTTGCTTTTTCCATGATCCAGCGGATGTTGGCAATTTGATCTCTGGTTCCTCTGCCTTTTCTAAAACCAGCTTGAACATCAGGGAGTTCACGGTTCATGTATTGCTGAAGTCTGGCTTGGAGAATTTTGAGCATTACTTTACTAGCATGTGAGATGAGTGCAATTGTGCGGTAGTTTGAGCATTCTTTGGCATTGCCTTTCTTTGGAATTGGAATGAAAACTGACCTTTTCCAGTCCTGTGGCCACTGCTGAGTTTTCCAGATTTGCTGGCATATTGAGTGCAGCACTTTCACAGCATCATCTTTCAGGATTTGAAATAGCTCCACTGGAATTCCATCATCTCCCCTAGCTTTGTTCGTAATGATGCTTTCTAAGGCCCACTTGACTTCACATTCCAGGATGCCTGGCTCTAGATCAGTCATCAGTTGCCCACTGGGAGGACAGAGTTGGCGCAGTTGGGAGCCGCTGCCTGAGCCTGGCGAGCGGCAGGCACAGGCTTTCACTTCCTGTGGGAGCAGAGGTGGGGATGTGCATGGGGGTTTCTCCTGTAGGTTCACACATCTTGACTGGGGAGAAAGGGACAATCAGATGCCACTGCACACCGTTACTTTTTCAAGCAATGTTTGGCACCCAGCCCCAGTCCCTCCCATCTTCCCAGGCTAGGTTTCCAAGAGGGTGATAGACACTATTAACTTTCTACACTCGGGAGGGCTCTATTCTCAATGAGTTGCTGGTGGGCGTCACTTTAATGTCGGCTTCCACCCTCATGTTTTTCAAGTTTCACTCATATTTATTCTCTGGCAGGTGATATGAGTTCCCTGCTGAATGGAGGCTTTTCTATGTGGAAAACTTGCCCCCATATCACTGGGTTCCTCTTCGCTTCCTGGGTTCCTCTTCGCCTCTTGGGTTCCTCTTCGCCTCTTGGGTTCCTCTCCCAGGAAATTGTTCTAATGCAGAAGCAGCTGGAGCCAGGACAGGAGGAGGCCTTCTCTGAGACCTTTCGTCCCCAGCCTGGTTCTCCCAGCTCTCCTTAACCTGCGAACACCTGGACTGGGGTCTGCTTGCTCTCTGGGCTGCAACTCCCATGCCTCCCGCTGAAGAGACAGGCTCACATCCTGTGTACTCACTGCAGCTTCCCTTGCTTCCCCCGGAGCTGTGCTTCGTCATCACCCTTACAGCCACTCATAACATCCCATAGGACAGCTAAGAAATCTGGTCCTCATGCGTACCCTCTCCACCTGCCCCTCAGGTTTTCCCAGGGGAGGGATTTGATCCGAAACATAAGCCGTTTCCCAGAATGAACTGCCAATCTTCACATCAAACCTGCTGTCTGTATCTTGCCATTCTTTCTAAAAAAGAAACTAATCTGGTCTCACAGGATCGCTTTGTCACAAAACAGTTACCACTAATGCATTTCATGCTTTGCTGTGACTATGCTTGCTTATATCATCATTTATGAAGCACCTACCATATAGCAGGCATTTTACATTCCACTGTTCCTAGTTTATCCTTACAGTCACTTTTCCAGCCAGGTGTTTTCCCCTTTGAACAGATGTAGTAACTGAGATGTAGAGGTCACTAACTTGCCCAACATGTACGTGTGTTAAAGAAGCTTCGCACACTTGGAGAAAAGGAGCTGGGATCAAACCCAAGTGGTAACTCCAGACTCACGCTCCTTCCACCAGACAGCACACCTGCCGAGACCTCCCCCGGCTCCAGTCACGCAGGGGTCTATCTCCATCATCAGGACTTGGCCTTGGGGGCCATCTTAGCACAGCCTCTTCATCCTCTTAGGAAGCCAAAGAACAGCCTTGTATCTGACACTGAAGCCAACAGCACCTGAATTACAGGCTGCTGTTTAAAATGCAGCCAAAGCATCAAAGGCCAAGTAGTCAAGCTGACTCCTTAGAGCGCTTCTGTTGCACCCACTGTTGTCTAACTCAGAGCATGGGGATGTCCTCACCCATCATGACAATCTTGAGGCATATGTGACTGGCATCGAGCCCTCAAAAATGTTTTCTTATGTCTGAGGATTTATTAAAAACCTTAACATCCTTTCTGCTTGTGTTGTTATTTGAGCCCTTGATGCGTGCCAGGAATTGCTTTATAGGCTTTATCTCATCCAGTCTTCAAAACAACCCTATGAACAAGGTTTTCTTATAATGACCAGTGCAGAGATGAGTAAACTGAGGCCCAGGAGTTTAAGTAACACACCCAAACTCACATAGCCAGAACAAGGTTCAAACTTGGGTTCATCTAATATAAACTGCCTTCCCTTTCAGGAACAGAAAGAAGAGACTTTGCTGTGATTACAGATTACATAACAGCATCCTGTGTTCCCCAGAACTGAGGCACTAGGCTCACAGGGCTATCAGTGGGGCTCTGAGGTCACATGGTCCCCCCAACCCATTGCTGCCCCAGGCCTTGGCAGCATGGTTCTGACTTGGGAGTGTTGGGCCGCCAGCACAGTCATCACCTCTAACAGGCTTCTGGCTCAAGCCTCCTGCACCATCAAAAATATAGTCCCTCATTGATTTAGAAATGCGTTACATAAGCACTTCATCCATTACTTTAACATTTTTCTCTGGCTATTATAGATTCCAGGCATACACTTGAGAAGGCAGCCTGCTTGTCCAAGCAAGCAGAAATGTAAGAAACACTTTGGTGCACGTCCACACCTGAAGTTGATGACTTACTTGCAACCTTGATAACTGAGTCCTTTGTGCCAACAAAGTGCTTAAAATCGCTTCAACCACTGCCTCACCCTGTTTCTTCCCTTTACTTATTCTGTCACCGTGGATATGTGATCATGAAACAGATTGGTGATGTCACCTCTTGAGTTTTCATTATGTGGGATTCAGTACAGAAAACAGTTCTGGGATTCCTGCCCCCCCAAGTTTTTATAATAAACACACCACTGTTTGTTTTTACCAATATATATTGAGCAGCGACTCTGCTTCAAACCCAAGGTGGGCCATATGAGAAACAGTGGGTGCAGCCATCCGGACAGGCGACACTGCTTCTCTCCAGTAGGTTTTATGTGTCTTTGGGGCCCCCCGGCCCCATCCCAAGCAAATTCAGTGACTACATGTTTTCTATAGGTACATTTGGTGATATCTAGGGCTGGATGCAACCTAAGGCCATGGAACAGAAATAAAGTAACCACACCGGAATCAATCCCACAGGCAGAACCATGTCATTCTTGACCTTGAGCTTGACCTAGAAGGCTCTGAAAAATCCAGTCCCTTTCTCCATCTCCTTCCTCACCTCTATCATTCCCCTCCCCCATAGCCCTTGTTCTCTCTGTTCTACCTGTATTTTGGGGGGATTCCTGAGATCACTCTCAGGCTTCCTCGGTGTGAAGAACCCACCTGCCAATGCAGGAGACATAAGAGACTCTGCTTTGGTCCCTGGGTGGGGAAGGTCCCCCAGAGGAGGGCATGGTAACCCACTCCACTATTCTTGCCTGGAGAATCCCATCAACAGAGCAGCCTGGTGGGCTACAGTCCATGGGGTCGCAAAGAGTCAGACACGACTGAAGCAACTTAGCACACGCACACACAAGACCACTCTGATGATTTGCTAGAGAGACTCACAGAAAAGCTGTCATCCTCTCTATTGCGGTTTACTGCAGTGAAAGGACACAAATCACAGCCTGCAAAGAATACAGGCGCATGGGACAGAGTCCAGGAGAAGCCAGGCGGGGGCTCCAGTGATGCCCTCTGAGTGGAGTAGTGCCTTCTCCCAGCAGTAATGTGTGACAACACATAAATGTTGCCAACCAGGGTGGTTCACCCGGGCCATGGTATCTAGGGTTTTTGTTGGGGGTCATTTGAATATCATATAGGCAGCATTTGCATAACTGACTTTAGCCACTCAAATTGATATGGAAGGCCCCAAAAGTCCCCCAAAAGTCCTCAGGGTCTAAAAACAGGCACTCACCACGTCCTTTGTTAGCATAGACTCTCTGGCCTGGCCCAAGGTCTCAGGTGTACAGAGGTACTCTTTGCAGGCAGGATATTCCAAGAGTTCAGAGGTCATTTTACAGGAGCTGATCCAGAGGCAGTCCTGAAGACCTTTGGCATGTATAAGGTTGGGGCAACCCATGGCAGCTGAATTAACCTTTTTCTGCATGTTACCAGATGCTTTATGCTCTCTGCGTGACACTCTGGGCACATGCTATTCCCTAGCCTGAGATGATTCGTTCCCCAGCTCTGCCTAGCTCCCAACTTCTACCCCCTCTGTGGGTCTCAGTTTAACACCATTTCCTGGGAAATGGCACCCAACCACCCCCACATATACTCACATATTCCCAGAGCATCTGTTCTACTTTGTGGCCTTTTGCTTACCTATAATGATTCACTCAGTCGTTCGAGTTCTCTCTTTCCCACAAGAGTCTCAGGACCATGCCCAAAACCCGTACCATTCAGCAGAATGCCTGGCACCTGGGTGCTCAGTAAGCATGTGGTGAGTGGTTAATTGACATGTCCCCACCCGCCTGGGTATCTGCACACAGATGCAGGAATGGGAAGAATATAATAAATTCTTTTATCTTATGTAATGTATAATCTACTGGGGGATACATGATGGGTATACCCCTAAGTGTGCTTGCAAAGATGATTACCTGTAATTAGAAAAGAAGCAATGTATAAACACTTAGTGATTAAAGAGATAAGAGGAGTGTGTCTGGCATTCAGTGAGTTGTGGAGGGCATGGTCAGATATCATAGGGGGATATACAAATGTTGGATGTTATTAAAAATTCAAATGTTATGTATCAGGTAATGAGTCCACACATGGGGGCTTAGAGAAAGAGATGGACAAGATGAATGGGTGACGGAGGGAGAGGGAAAGGTGTAGGGTCACTTGGCAGAGATGAGGCAAAACCTCCTCCGGTAGCAGCAAACACATGGTTAGACTAAGACAGTAGGAGTGAAAGGGCAGCAGAACCTCCCAGCCAAGGGATAGGATATTCCTGGTCCACAGGGCGAGGTCTCTACGACTTCTGAGCAGAGGACACGGCACTAGGTTCGGTTCTTCTTAGGTTACACAGGGGCAGAATGGCCACACAACTTGGCAGCAGTACGGTGCTCTGTGATTTCACACCGCCGATGACAGACAAGGTCTCACAGCAGCTGATTTTTAACACCTTTCAGAAGAGAAGAGTTAAGTAAGAACTTTTCCCTGCTTGCTGGAAGTTAGTGACTTTAATGCTTTGCAAAAGAAAGAAGAAGGGTTGTTAAGTCAGAGTGCTCACCCTCTGGGTTTGCAGGTTACGCCTTTTTAGTGCTTTCCAAACGGGAAAGGATCTCAAGTGTATGTCATCCTACATGCTAGAAAAGTGGGCCTTTCCGATGGCAGCGGGTACTGGCTCCTGCACACCGCTGCTCTGGCAGATCCACCGGAGTCTCACGTCGCATCTTGAGCTATTGACCCGATTCACAGGCCCACGGGGAAGGTGACCCCTGGGGCTGCATTCAGCCCAGCACCTGGCATTTCTCTCCCTGCTGTCCCAAAGCCAAGGGGTGCCCTGTGCATTCATCCTTCCACCTCAGTTGCACCCTGCTCCCCAGCCCTCTCTCCCATTACACCCATCAGCCTAACTTTGAACTTGCCTTCTCTTCTCCCAGTAGTGATCACTTTGCCAAATACAGAGGAGCCAAACACACCAGACGGCACCTTCTCCTGTAAGCAAAGGGCATGCTGTGTGCCAAGGAGTGGCAGTGCCAGGGACTCCCAAGACAGCTCCCACCACAGGGACACGCAGGATCCGCAGACGCACGGAGACTGCTGCAAACGCAGGCCAGCCTGGGTCCCAGGGCTGGCTGGCACTCGCCAGCTGGAAACCCAAGGAACAGTAAACCTTGGAGAGTAACATGCCGAGTTCACCTGAAAATCCAGCCTCTTCACTTTTATATGTATATTCTAGGCAAAGTCTGCATGTGGGGGACCTAGAAACATGTATGAGGCTATTCATTTATTCATTAACTCAAGCAAATTTATCAAGCAACTTCCATGTACCAGGCACACTTGTAGGGGCTCAAAAGTAAACATGAACAAACCACAAACATCTTCACCCTCCTGAAGTGTGCATGCAGCATTGTGTAAATACGCAAAAGCTGAAAACAATATAAAAAATACATTGCTAGGAGAATAGATAAACACTGAGTGAGCTAGATCTTAGAAACAATGTGTGCATAGGAAATAAAGCTGTGCAGGAGTATTAGGTACAGAATACCACTTGTGTATATAAAAAATAAATAATACTATACATTGTTCATGGATACATACATGTTATGCAAATTTATCATTTGGATACTCGCCACTCAGGATCTTAACCGCCTCAGGAAGGCAGAGAGGTGAAATAGGAGGAGAATTCCAAGTGTAACTGGAATGTTTTGTGTCTTGAAAACATCTGAAGCAAACATATAGGTTAAAATGTTAGCATTGTATATTCGGATATTAAGCATACAAATGTTTCTTTTAGGAACCTAGGTTCTTGTTTAGTTTTAGTTCAAGACGGAGAAGTTTTTGTTTTGTACTGCTTTCAAATTTTAGAAAAGATTTGGAAGAGAGGAGGATTAAGACCACATCTCCCAGCGACCCAGGGGCTGGAGCTTGCCCTAAACGCGTCTCTGGGATACGGTCTTCAGCAATGACTGCTGGCCCGGCGGACCACGAACTATTAATAGCAGCGAGAAAAGCGGAGTCCAGCTGCGGTGGCGCGGCCGCCACGAATTACAAGGAGCTGCACAGCGCCCCCTGGAGGCCTGACCGAGCTCGGCAGCTCGGTAGTGAGACTAAGGAGCACGGGAAACGTCCTGGCTGCGGCGGGAGTGGAAACCGTTCAACCGCTTTGAAGAGCAATGTGGCACTATCTAGTAAAGCTGCAGAAATTACTCAGAAATTCCGATTTTAAGGTTTTACCTTAGAGAAACTCTCAAGTATGTGTACAAGGAGATGTGTTCAGATGTTCTTTGCAGCCTTGTTTATAATGGCCAAAAATTGGAAATGGACCATAATTGATCATTAGGAGAATAAATCAAGTTAGACATTTGTATCCAATGAAATACTGTGCCTTCGTAGAAATGACAGCCAGAACCACCTGTTTCAGTATGGATCCCTGTCAGAAACCATGCTGAAGAACTGGGTGAGTTGCAGAATCTTCCCACAATAAAACCCTCCCACAATATCTGCAAACTAAGTACTGTTGATGGATACAAATGCGTGTAAGGAAAGTAAAATTTAAAAAAATAAAGGCGGGGGGAGGGGGGATGATAAACACCAAATTCAGAAGTTACTTCTGGGAAAGAAGAGAGACTAGAATTAGGAAGGAGTCCAGGGGCGAGATGTCTTCAGTTAATTCTGTACTACTTTATTCCTTTAAGAAAGACAAAAATCTGAAGCAAATAAGACAGCATTTTAAATAGAGCTGGGTGGTGAGTACTCGGATGCTTCTTACCTTGTCTGTAACACTTTCCTAAATTTTATATCATTACACTCTATGGAGGGGGGAAGAAGAGGTGGGGGCAGGGCAGAGGCTCGGAGGCTAAAGGAGCTGCAAATGAAGGCTGTGAGGAGCGAGGCTCTGAGGTCGGTCGCAGACCTGAAGGAAGATCCACAGCAAAGGAAGAGAAGCAGCTGACTTCACATGAGGCTAGAAAGACGGGGCTCCCCCTTCTGGGCTTTACAAAACAGGGTATGTTTCATTCTGGTGCAATGGAGAGACATTGGAAGTTTTAAGTCAAGGAGTGTTTACAATGGGTCTGTTTATATTCCGTGTTAAGCAGGTCTTTCTTCTCTGTGAAAGGCATGGGAGGGCAAGAGCAGAGGCGTGGAAAAGAAATCAAGAGGCTTTCCCAGTGATGGAGGCAAAAGATATCAAGAACTCCATTATAGGTAGCAGTAAAGATGGAGAGAATGAGGTGGATTTGAGACATATTTTGGAGAGGAACCTATAGAACTAGATAATAGAATAGCAGTAAGAAATAGCTCTGGAGTTTCTGAGTGGTGATGCTTACTGAGATGAGAAAACATTAGTGTCAGGAAGAAAAGGGTCCAGTAAACAGACTAAGAAGGATTAGCCAGAGAAGTAGGAGACGGTCAGACGAGGGGGAAGTGATAGGTGTCAAGAAGTGTTTCAGGAGGGAAGCAGCCCGACTGTTGGAAACGCTGCTGAGGAGCCAGGCGATCGGGGGCAGGTCTTTGAGGCTGGACACAGAAGAGCCATCGTGAGTGACAGAGGCGGGTCAGTGGTATGGTGGGGGCTGAAGTCAGATCACCCGAGAGTGAGAACTGGGGCGGGACTGCAGAAGAGGAGACCGGGGGTGTGGGCCACTCCTCTGAGAAGCTTGGCAGTAAAGGGAGGAGAAGCATGGGGGGGAAGCTGCAAGGGATGAGGAAGGCAGAGGGCAAGGTTTGTTTGGTTTGAGATGGTACCTGTGCATGACCACATGCAGACGAAAGGGACCCAGTGGAGAGAGAAACTGGTGCAGGGAGGAGCGGAGGGGGTGAATGCAGCAGGAGACGAAGGAGAGTGAAACCCGAGGCGCACGGTGAATGCCGCTGAGCCGGGACCGAACTCTGGTCTGTCTGACTCAAACCCCGTGCTCGTTCCCAGATACCTCGTTGCCACTTTTTAGTTTTTATTTGCTCATGGGAGTCCAACTCCAGGGCCCAGTGCACCCAGTCCTCTACCACCACCTTCTCTAAATACACGCGTCTACCGTCCTCCCATTATTCAGGGAACAGGAGGAGAAAATCAGCAAACTGAAGAAAATGAAATCTGACCTATTCTATGCATTCTGTAGAAATGCATGAAATAGATTATGTTTGACAATGGTAAACAAAAACCCTCAAAAATCCAATTTATTGCTTTAATTGTGTATGCTTTTCTTCCCCAGTATCCAGGGAAGAATGTGTCTCCATCCATTCCCAGTTGCTTCCGTGAAACCATTCCCTCATTTCTAAGGCTACTTTTGGTGACCACAGGCTTCTAGGCTGCCCTATCTGAAGCACAACTGAAAAAAAATATTAACATACTATTTAGGGGGAGAAAATCAAGGAAGAATGTGATGAGTATGTATACAATCAAAAGTATGGAAACGGAGGTGGGGTGGAGTTGTGATTCAAAGAAACAGATTAAATGGGACCCCCTCTTCAAAGAAATTGATGATCTCTCATTGCCAGAAAGGAAGGAATAGAGGTGCTGAGTTATTTGGATACTAGGTTAACTCAGAGACAACCAAGTACATTAGGTAGAGAAATCTCAGACTTCCCTGGCAGTCTAGTGGTTGAGGAACCGAGAAAGTGAAAGTCGCTCTGTCATGTCCAACTCTTTGCAACCCCATGGACTGTACAGTCCGTGGAATTCTCCAGGCCGGAATACTGGAGTGGGTAGCCTTTCCCTTCTCCAGGGGATCTTCCCAACCCAGGAATTGAACGGGGGTCTCCTGCATTGCAGGTGGGTTCTTTATCAACTGAGCTGTCAGGGAATGGTTCAGACTCTGCATTTCCACTGCAGGGGGCAGGTTTGATCCCTGGTTGGGAGAACTAAGATACTACATACCATGTGGTGTGGCCAAAACAAACAAAACAAAACCCTCAACAACAGAACCATAACCAAGCAAATAAACAAAACCATGCCAGGTAGGAAAATCTTACCATAAGACCCACTTATTTAAGAGTAAGAGAAGTGAGGGGTGGGCTGAGAGGACCTGAAGAAGGTCAAAATAATGGTGACAAGTCAGCAGCCTCCTGCTGGTTGCTACTGGACATAGGAGGACCCATAGGAGGGGGGCCTCTGCTGTATCTCAGCCTCCATCCCACACAGACTTGCTGAACCAGGCAGTGAATGCACAGCACAGAAGCAGACAAATGTGGCCTGTAACCTCTGAGGGCTTGCGGTCCTTTGCGAGGAATGCAGACAAGAGGTCATTACAATGCCAGATGGGTGTGCTAAATGCTGAGACATGTATGTACCCTGAAGCTGAGACACGTACGTGCCCCAAAGCCTGGTCAGGAAAGAGCTTCCATGAAGTGAAGGGCAAGAGTTAGTCACTCAGCTGTGTTCAACTCTTTGCACCTCATGGACTGTAGCCTGCCAGGCTCCTCTGTCCATGGGATTTCCCAGGCCAGAACACCGGAGTGGGTTGCTATTTCCTTCTCCAGGGGATCATCCTGACCCAGGAATCAAAGATATAAGTGTAGATCCCAATTTCAGGTGGAGAGATGAGTACACAAGATATTGTGTGAGCAAAAGCATAATCCTCTCCACGATATTAGAAATCAATGTCATTATCACCTTGTTAGAGATTTAAAATCTGAGATTAAGTGACCCCTCCCACCCCCATCTTCCACTTAGTAATCAGCAGAACCAGAACTAGAACCCAACTCTTCGACTCCAGAACTTCTAAAAATTATACTTTGCTGTATCTTGAAGATTTTACTATGCTAGGCCTGGAGACACAAAAATAAATTAGACTTGGCTCTTGGCTTTAGGACTTCCCTAGTGGCTCAGATGGTAAAGCGTCTGCCTGCAATGCAGGAGACCTGGGTTCGATCCCTGGGTCCGGAAGATCCCCTGGAGAAGGAAATGGCAACCCACTCCAGTACTCTTGCTTGGAAAATCCCATGGACAGAGGAGCCTGGTGGGCTACAGTCCATGGGGTCGCAATGAGTCGGACATGACTGAGCAACTTCACTTCACTTGGCTTTAGAGAGATCAAAAATTGGAATTCAGTTCAGTTCAGTTCAGTCGCTGTCGTGTAAGACTCTTTGCAACCCCATGAATCGCAGCATGCCAGGCCTCCCTGTCCATCACCAACTCCCGGAGTTCACTCAGACTCACATCCATCGAGTCAGTGATGCCATCCAGCCATCTCATCCTCTGGCGTCCCCTTCTCCTCCTGCCCCCAATCCCTCCCAGCATCAGAGTCTTTTCCAGTGAGTCAACCCTTTGCATGAGGTGGCCAAAGTACTGGAGCTTCAGCTTCAGCTTCATTCCTTCCAAAGAAATCCCAGGATTGATTTCCTTCAGGATGGACTGGTTGGATCTCCTTGCAATCCAAGGGACTCTCAAGAGTCTTCTCCAACACCACAGTTCAAAAGCATCAATTCTTTGGCGCTCGGCTTTCTTCACAGTCCAACTCTCACATCCATACTTGACCACTGGAAAAACCATAGCCTTGACTAGACGGACCTTTGTTGGCAAAATAATGTCATTGCTTTTCAATATGCTATCTAGGTTGGTCATAACTTTTCTTCCAAGGAGTAAGAAACGTCTTTTAATTTCATGGCTGCAATCACCATCTGCAGTGATTTTGGAGCCCCCCCCCCCCCAAAAAAAAAAATCTGACACTGTTTCCACTGTTTCCCCATCTATTTCCCATGAAGTGATGGGACCAGTTGCCATGATCTTCGCTTTTTGAATGTTGAGCTCCTCTTTCACTTTCATCAAGAGGCTTTTAGTTCCTCTTCACTTTCTGCCATAGAAAAAGACAATAAAACAAATTGATGAAATAGGATAATGGAGGCATGAAAAAATGCTTTAAAAAACACAAAGACTATATTGTATATGCCTATCTCTTCCTAAGCTCCTGAAGGCAGGGATGGACAGGGAATTTAGCAAGACCTAAAAAATAAAAAATAAAGCTTTCTGGATGTGTGGGTAAATAATGATCTTTCGATATTAATAAAGATGCTCTCTTTAGGGCAGTTGTCTGTGTAACCACAAGGGGTCGCTGGCAGGCCTGATACAAAGTTTCCCCTTGGCCCAGCCAAGCTCATTCTCCAAGTCTCCGGGAGGAAAGGGAAAGAGGGTGGTGATCAGATGCCTCAGTGTTGTCTGCCCCCTGCAGGCCAGGCCCAGAGTATCATTCCCAGTCTAGCTCCTCCTGCACTGGACTCCTGGCTTTATAGCTCCCCTCTGCCTAAACTAACTCTGAAACGTCAAGTCTTTCCTTGGGCCTCCAGTCCCAGCTAGGGATGTGACTCCAGGCCCAGCAGGCTTCATGGCTGAGTACCTTTGCACAAACTACTTCACCTCACTGGGGTTTACCAGTACAAGCTAAGGTTGAGAGGAAGGCTCTGGTGGCTCAAGGCTTTTACTCTTCCTTACAACAGCAGCTAATCGTCAAGCACTTACCACTTGCCAGGCATTATTCTAAGCCTGCAACATTCAACAAGGCAGCCACTAGCCTAGCTACTTAATTTTTATTGTGGTACTGGAGAAGACTCTTGAGAGTCCCTGAACAAACAAGGAGATCAAACCAGTCTATCTTAAAGGAAATTAACCCTGAATAGTCACTGGAAGGACTAATGCTGAAGCTGAAGCTTCAATACTTTGACCACCTAATGCAAAATGCCAATTCTTTGGAAAAGATCCTGATGCTGAGAAAGATTGAACACAGGAGGAGAAGGGGCCACAGAGATGAGATGGTTGGATGGCATCGGCGACTCAATGAGCATGAGTTCGAGCAAACTCCGGGAGTTAGAGAAGTACAGGGAAGCCTGGCGAGCTGCAGTCCAGGAGGTTGCAAAAAGTCGGACAGACTTGGCAACAGAACAACAACAGAAGTTTAAAACAATGAAAATTTCAGTTCCTCAGTCTCACCAGCCAACCACAAGTAGCTACATGTAGCTGGTAACAGCTGACCAAACAGCCCAGAGAACATCACCACCATTGCAGAGAGGGCTGTTCGAAGCAGTCTAAGCATTTCTCACGGTGTTATCTCATTTACCCTTCCTGACACCCCTACGATGCAGGTGTAATCGCTTATCCCACTTTAGAGTTAAGGACTCTGCAGTGCAGAAAGGTTAAAAACTTCACCAAGCTCTCAGCGGATTAGTATCCAGAGCAAGGATTTAAGCCCAGGTGGGTGGCTCTGGGGCCCACCATGGCATCTGCGTGCCCAGGGCTGGCCCCTAACCCCAGTTGCCTACCCCACTCTCCTCTTACCTCCTAGGAGTGGGCCTGAATCTTCCCACTGCCCAGAAGCCGTTGTCCATCAACACTGTTCCCCTATGAGCTGACCCTGAGAAATGAGGACCCCTGTGCTTCAAGCCCTTGCTGGCTGAGAACCCCCTCTCTGTTATCCTCCCCACCTCCTCTTAGCCCCTCATTTCCCTTAGAGTATTATGGGTTTTGATCCCCACCCCCAACCCATCCCAATCTTGATTCCGTTCAGTCTGGGCCCTGGAAGAATCCTGCAGCCCTACTTGCCTCTGGTGGTCTTCACCCCCAAGAAGCAGTGTGCAGCCAGTTAAGCTCAGAGAGCCAATGTCACTAACAACACCTTTGAAGGTGCAACAAAACCTCACTCTGCAAGGGTAGGGTGAGAAGTGGGGGAGGCTTCACACGGTCAGGCCGCCTGAACCCAGGGAAGGTAGAAGCAGCCAGGGGCCGAGGCTTCATGGGTTCTGCCTGCAAAGCACCTTCAGTGGTTGCAAGCAGACCATTTGTGGTTGCCCCGTCTCCTGTCTTAGCTGCAGCCCTGCAGAGGTGTCACATTACCCTCTAGACCTGCAGCGGAACAAAGTTAAAGATGACTCAAGTCGAGAGATCTGTTGGAAAGAGAACGAATAGAGGAAAATGCATAAATGTTAACATCTTGAGCTGAGCAAACAAGGTATTCAATTCCTACTTTACTTCCTCCCTCCTTTTAACTCCCTCCCAATCAACCGAGACTCAAAAGAACTTCCTGGCAGTGCCAGATCGGTTGCCCATTTCTGCTGAATCAGAGAATCTTGGGGAGAAAACAGAAAGGTCACCCTTTCCATTCCCGCCTTCAGTAGTACTTATGTGCTAAGTTGCTGCAGCCCTGTCCAACTCTTCGTGACCCTGTGGACTGTAGCCCGCCAGGCTCCTCTGTCCACGTGATTCTCCAAGCAAGAATCCTGGCGTGGGTTGCCATGCCCTCCTGCAGGGAATCTTCCCAATCCAGGGATCAAGCCCAAATCTCTTATATCTCCTGCATTGGCAAGCAGGTTTTATACCATTGAGCGCCACCTAGGAAGCTCCTTCAGCAGTCAGCACAGCAAATTCTTTTCAGACCGTATGAAAATTCTCACCTAAGTCTTCCAGGAAGAACTCACTGTCAGAAAATGCTTCCTGGCATTTAACCCAGCTCCCCACGCTTCGCCTTAAATTCACATGTTCAGTTCTCGAAAGACATGGGGGGCAGGGGGACGGTCTCCTGTGCTGAGAGATCAGTGGTTCCCAGTTTTCATCTGTTACAAGTGACGCCGCTAAGAACATCCCTGCACCTGTCTTGTGATGCCCACATGTATGCAAATACCTCGGAATGAAAACACTGGGCCCTCGGGATCCGTGTGTCCAGTTGATTAGATCCTGCCCCGGTTTTCCAAAGTGGCTGTACCCATTGATATTCCCTCTGGAGGGGCACATGAGTTCTAGTTGCTCCACACCCCCCACCAGCACTTGGTCGTCTATAGTTTTTGCCATTCTTACGGGGATGCAGTGGAATCTCATTGCAGTTTAGGTTTGCACTTCCACAGAGATTTATGAAGTCAAGTTCCTTATCCTGTGTTTATTGAATGCTTGTGATATCTGTTTGTAAAGTAGCTATCCAAAATATTGTCCATTTTTCTAGAGGGTTGTCTGTCTTTTTCATATTGAATTGTAGAAATCCTTGCATTCTGGATACCAGTCCTTTGTCAGGCGTATGTATTTAAAATACCTTGCCACCCTGTGGCTTGCCTGTTCACTCTTTTAATCATGTCTTTTAATGAACAGTTCTTCTCAAAATAATTACCTGACAGTCTTAAAGCCTCAGGTTCAAAACCTCCATCCTCATTCTACCCCAGCCACATTGATCCCTGATTCTCTACTGAGCTGATGGCCCTGTGGAATATCTTCAGGATTCCACTTCTCTACCTTATTGCAGAGGCCAGATACATTTCTTCTTGAAGAAGAGAGCACCTTGGAGAACTAGAGGTCACTTAGAGTCCAGGTGGGGCAGTCTTGGTGTTTCCATCACTGTGCTACCTTCCAGACTAAGTGATGCTGAGGCCAAGCAAATTCTGGCAGTCTCTGGGTCTTTCCTTAGCCATGCCCCACCCTAATTCCTAGCATGATCCTTTTCAAGCCACTAAGAGAGTGTTCAAAAGTGCTTGCAAGGGAGTGCACTCATCCCTCCTGCAAGAGCACCAAAATCACAACTAGCTGCTGAACAACCACGGACAGGGGGATGCTGGAACCCACCAGAAGAAGATAAAGAAGAAAAGATAAAGACATCCAAAGACAAAGAAGAAGCTGCAGCGAGGCGGTAGGAGGGGCACAACCACAGTAAGATCAAATTCCATACCAGCCTGTGGGTGACCCACAAACTGGAGAACAATAATACCAAAGACATTCTCCCACTGTTGTGAAGGTTCTGAAGCCCACGTCAGGCTTCCCAGCCTGGGGATCTGACAAAGGGACTGGGAATCCCTGGGGAAGCTGGCCTTGAAGGCCAAAGGAGTTTGATTATAGGATTCCACGGGACTGGGGAAAACAGAGACTGCAGTCTTGGAGGGCACAGACAAAATCTTGTGTGCACCAAGACCCAGAGGACAGGAGCCATGACCCCACAGGAGACCGAACCAAAAGTACCTGCTCGTGTTGGAGGGCCTCCTGTGGAGGCGGGGGTCAGCAGGGTTTCACCACAGGGCTGGGACACTGGCGGCAATTTATGTTTTTCAATTTCTCCATTTATTCTTTTTTTTTATGTTCTTTCTCAAGCCTTTATCAAATGTAGTAAAAAAAAGCTTATATATACATATATGTATATAAGTAGTATGTATTATATATATTTTAGAAAACATGAATTTTTGCCTAACTAACACACTAATGACATTTTGATTCCACTTGTTTGACTTAGTATTAATAGAATGCTAGATTTCTAGTTAAAAAATAGATATGCAACAAGTAACAAAGGTTTATGGTACAGCACAGGGAACTATATGGAAAATAATTTCAAAAACAATATATGTGTATATGTATAACTGAATCACTTTGCTATACACCTGAAACATTGTAAGTCAATTATACTTAGTAATATATATATATATTAAGAAAATAATAAAGTGCTTGCCAGTGGCTTATCTGACTACCTTATGCTTTACGGTCAAGAAAATTCATTTGTGTTACGCTCCTTCTAGCAAAGAAGAAATACCAATTTGAGCTTGTAGTTTCTTCCCCACTTCCTGTATTTAGATTATCAAGCGCTAACACAACACACGTCAGAGGGGGTCACCCACCCACCCCCGGGCCTGTGGCCTAGATGCTTTCCCTGCCATCCTCGCCCCTGGCTCCAGTCAGTCCTGTGTGCCCTCTTCCACGCCAGGCCGGGCCCCATGCTGCTCTGGATGGTTGCGCTCCTCTTCGGTAAGTGACCAAGTGCCAGTAGCCTCTCCTGGGCACCAAAGACCATCGTTCCTAAGATGCAAGCTTCCTTATTTCACCTTTCCTAGTTTGAGTGGGTTTATGGCTAGAGCTTGAGATTAGTGTGTGCACGGGGTGTGCTTGAGAGTGATGGGGATGAGAGTGATGGGGATGAAAGTGATGGGGGTGATGGGAATGAGAGTGATGGAGATGAGGCCATTTTGGGAGCCTCAGGTTTTCCTACCCCATTTTCCTGGGTCCTTGGAAAGGCAACCATTTGACGTGTCAAAGCTAATTTAGAGAGCCAAAAAAATCACATGCTGAAGTCCAGTGACATTTTTCACCCTGTGAAATCAAGTTAAAATATCCATCAGGTCTATCTTGAAAGGAAAATAAAATCACAGAAGGAAAGGAGGCTGCCGGGATGCAAAGGAAAGATCAGGGAAGTGGACAAAAGGCAGTTCCACACATCTTGCTCAGCAAGCGGAGCTAAACGTGAGGTTTGACAAGGGGGTGTATTCCAAGAAGCCTCAGCCTTTTCTTGGAACCAGTCAACAATGACTGGGCTTCTTCCCTGGTCAAGAGGTTTATGCCCTGAATGTCCAAAGCCTTCTTCAAAATGACCATTCCTATTCTGCCTACTTCCTCTCTCTGATTTGGGTCTGACTGGCCCACGGGGACCCATGTTATTGTTACTGCTGCTGTTGTAGAGTCGCTATGTCGTGTCCAACTCTTTGCAACCCCATGCACTGTAGCCCACCAAGGTCCTCTGTCCATGGGATTTCCAAGGCAACAGTGCTGGAGTGGGCTATTTCCTTCTCCAGGGGATCATCCTGACCCAGGGGTCGAACCTGCATTTCCTGCACCCTGCACTTGCAGGGAAGATTCTTTCCCACTGAGCCTCCCGGGAAGCCCTTGGGGACCTATGTGAAGGTTCAGATCCATTCTTCTGAATCCATAGCTGTCTCCTTGATCCAGTGGGGCCAGCCACACATGCCAGGAGGGACTGGTCTCCAGACAGAGGGCTGGAGTGGGGATGGGTTCCTCGGCTCCTCTAGACTCCGCTCAGTCTCAGCCATTGTCAGATGCTGCACGCAAAAGGAATGAGTCCGGGCACGTAGATCACTTCGCTTCACAGTTTCTGAGTTGACTTGCTTTTTGTTTTAAGCTTGGTCCCAGAAGTTTGTTTTCATTGAACCAGAAAAGCAAAATGTGTTAGTCAGTCAGTCATGTCTGACTTTGCAACCCAGTGGACTGTAGCCCGCTAGGCTCCTCTCTCCATGAAATTCTCCAGGCAAGAATACTGGAGTGGATAACTATTTCTTTCTCGTGGGATCCTCCTCACCCAGGGATTAAATCCAGAATCTGCATTGCAGGCAGATTCTTTACTGTCTGAGCCACCAGGTAAGCCCTGAAAAAGCAAAAGCACCCTAAAAACACCCCCTTCCTGAGTAGAGTTTGTGGGAATTTAGCCTGTGAGAAGAAACTACTTGTTCTACTCAGGGCTCTTCCTTCCCCAACATCACCATGTTGCCCTGTGTGTTCTGTGAATGGTCATTGGACAAGGGAGAAGGTCAGTGCTCACATTAGGGCAGGGACAGGACGGCCTCGTGCCTAGATATGCTCCAGATGGGAGATTCTTAAGGGAACATCCCTTCCTTGCGAAAGGAATAGAGTCCTTGGACTTGACTAGATAAAAATCTAAGAGCTTCCCGGCGTGTAGCCCAGGATCTGGATGGGGGAAAGCAAAGGAAGAGGAGTGGAAAGTCAGTAACTGGCTGAATAATTGGACGGCATATGGGAAACCCAGGCAGGACTGAGTCACATCTGATGCTCAGGACCCCAGAAAGGCAGCCTGAGGTTCGGACCCCCTGTCTGAAAGTGTCAGAACGAAGTTACTGTAAGGGTAAAGCTGCTATTTCCTCTCTAGCGCTATTTCCTCTCAGATGTGGCCAGAGAGACAGAGGAGAGGGAAAAAAAAATGTTAAATGTACAGTACATGCATTATCTCATATAACCTTCAGAGTCGTTATAGGAGAGGGTTTAATTTTTATCCCTATGAAGCAGTTGGGGAAACTGAAGTTCAAAAATGTTAAGAAACTTGCCTGGAATTATCCTGCTAACAAGCAAAGCAGAGATGCAAACCCAATCCATTTTGTCAAACCCTGTGCTTTCTCGCTCTATCTCGCTACCTCTAGTCTGGATGTAGTTGGATTTTAATCAGGTAAAACTAGAAATTATATTCATTTAAAGTGCCTGGCAGGACATGGTCACACAACAAATGGTACCTGTTGTTAGTACTGGCTGTCACCGATTCTAGAGGCTAGAAGCCCTGACGCTGAACACACTGGTCATGGCTGTATACTAAATATGTATTTGGGCTTCCCTTGTGGGCCAGTGGTAAAGAATCTGTCTGCAGTGCAGAAGACCTGAGTTCAATCCCTGGGTCAGGAAGATCCCCCGGAGAAGGAAATGGCAATGCCCTTCAGTATTCTTGCTGGAGAATTCTATGGACAGAGGAGCCTGTCAAGCCCCAGTCCATGGGATTGCAGAGTCGGACACGGCTGAGTGATTAACACACACTAAAATGTATTTAAAATTTAAGCGATGAACCCCGATCTTCCTCTGAGCTGTGCATCAGCCAGCTTCAGTCCTCGTGCTGGAACCCACCCCCATACACACACAGCATCCACGACACACAGCCCTCCCGGTGCGCGGCTGCCACCCCTTGGCAGAGTAGCACATTGCAGTGTGGTAGAGATTTACTGTGATGTAGCTCCTCGTTGGAGCTGAAACCTGCCTCTCTGATCTAACTAGCTCCACTTCTGCCCTATGAGGGCTTCCCAGGTCGTGCTAGTGGTAAAGATCCTGCCTGCCAATGCAGGAGATGTGAGACGGCCGGGAAGACCCCCATGGAGTAACAAGTCTCTCCTTTCTTTTAAGCTTAGCCCATCAGGTATTCGAAGGCCACTGACTATCCCTACTGTGTCTCATCTTTCTCACATAAACGTCTCCCAATTCCTCTAGTAGGAAATGGTTTCTAGGCCCTGCTCGTTGCCCTGGTCTGCTCGGTCCTGCTAAGCTTTGTCAGTGGGTCAGGAGCTGGGCTTTCTTATCCCTCCCAAAGTGGCCCAATGAGTGCAGAGCTCGCTGGGGCTGTGACCTCCGCCATCCAGGGCTCCACAGCTTTACAACAGCTCTGGTTTCACATCACACTGTCACCTCATCTTCAGCCTGTACCTGACTGAAGCCCTCGGGTTCTCGTCATAGGAACTGCTGTAAGCAGGTGTCATCTACTCTTTGTCCCCAATTGGTGGCCGTTTTGATTATACTCAGTGGTTCTGCAATCGCAGCCCCGAGGACTTGGAGTGCCCTGGAGAGCAAGTCGTTGGGATCTGGGGCACAAGTTCGTTTGAGCTTGAGCCTACCCTCCTGTTATAGGCATCAGTCACCTCAGCCTTGTTTGTTCATCACTTTGTAGCTGCAAAACTGTTTTCCGGTGGGGAAGAGAAAGGAAGAGGAGGCATCACTATCCAGTGAGGTCTTAGTCACTCTGAGGTCAGGCTTTCTTTCTACTTTCAGCTAATGTAGAAGCCACCTCCCCAGGCGTGGGGTTGGTATAATCTATGTAACTGCTCTGTAAGGGAAAAATGACTTATTGTTACCGAAAGGTATGCATGCGGGGGGGGAGGTGGTCTGGCTGCTTGCCACTCAAAAGCCAATAAGCAGGCCAGGTTGGTGGAAAGGAAAGTGCCTTATTTTAGGTGCCAGCAACTGTGGGAGAGGGTGGCGGACGTCTGTCCAAAGGCTGACTCCCCCTCTGACAAGCAGCGGGTGAGAGCTTTCGTAGACAGAGTAGGGGGTGGGGGGTGACACGCAGAAACAGCACGATCATCTCTGACAGTCATCTTCAAAGTGGTCATCGGTGGTCTGACTGGCATCATCTTTGCTGTTGTAGGTACAGTTAATCTTCAGTTTAGGGGTCCATTTGTTTCCATTTCTTTGCGGTCAGCTCTTGGAACTGTGGCAGCTCATGTCCTGGACAATCTGGGCATCACGTAGTTAATTCCTCCACCTGGGGTTTTGGTATCTATAAGACAGCTCACAGGATATGACTCAGAATATTATCTATAGCCCTTGAGAAGGAGCTAAAGGTCCTCGACTGTGCTTAATGACTGCATTATTATTATTTGGTCCCCTTTGACTGTTTTCCTTTGTTTCGCATTTCTCACTTCTCTGATTAAGCTTATTCTTTGACTAAGGTATTCCAGAGGCAAATGGCAAGCATAGAAGCCGGTGGAGGGAGGGGCAAGGACCATACGGTCCTGCTCCGTTTCATTGTCATTTCCACAGTACAGACAGAGCCAGGAATTGGAGGCTCTTGAACTTTAAAAAACCTGTGCAAGTTCCCATAGAAAGAGATGGACTCATGAAATCGTCCACGTCATCTGGTTCCAAAGCCTGTGTGCTTCCCACTACACCAAGATCACAGAAGAGGCACTTAGACTGGAGGCAGGGGAAGATGAAGGGATGGACTCATAATCTTATACACCCTGAGAACCTGTGGGGAGCTGACCTGAGCTGAGTAGGTAGAGAATATGTCCCAAATCACACGGACAGCAAGCATGATAGCCTGTGAATGGACATGGCAGATCTGCTGAGGGGATCTTCACCCACTCCTCCCAAGACCATTCTTGCATTTCTCAGGATTCTGCACAGCACCCAGCAAAGAAAGGTGCAAGTAAATGCCTGGGGACCGGCTGGACTGACTGCACTCAGCCCTACGTCATTCATTCTTTTGCCTCTTGCCCCAAAGCCCAGAATCTGCTCCACTGCTTTATATCCAACTCTGTCCCCCAGTTTAGGGTCATCCCTTAGGCTGATCACACCTGCCTAACCTCATCTGTCATCATTTTGTGGTTTGGCCTCTCTTTCCAGGCCACCTGGGCTTCCCTGGTGGTTCGAATGGTAAAGAATCTGCCTGCAATGCAAGATATCTGAATTTGATCCTTGGGTCGGGAAGATCCCCCAGAGAGGGAAATGGCTACCCACTCCAGTATTCTTGCCTGGAGAATCCCATGGACAGTGGTGCCTGGCAGGCTACAGTCCATGGGGTCACAAAGAGTCAGCTATGACTAAGCAACTAACACTTTCACTTTCCTGTCCACTTGCTGTCCTCAGGCATTCGTTCATCTAGAAGCATTAGTGCAATGCATACAAGGAGCAACACGGTGTGATGTGCTGCCTGTTGATAGTTCTCCCATGCATCCAAGCTGCCTGTCCAGGCCCCACAATCGCTTTGTGACTACTCCTCCAGGGAAACCTCACCTCCTTCCTGTGACCACACCCATACAATCTATTCTTACCTCCTTCCTATCATCACTTCCATATACTCTGCTCCCCAGAGCTCTGTGGGCAGATGGGCCACAAGAGTTCGGTCCTGCTCTGCTGAGTTCCTCTGTACGTGTAAACAGGCCCTTCAGCCACAGTAGTGCAAGAATCCAGTCCTGTGTCTTCTACTTTGTGTTCCCTGCCCTGCACGAGTTGGGGAAGCATTTGTGCATCTATTTAGTACATGCTTATTGAACACAGACCGCGGTCCAGGCACGGGCCCCAGGGGTAGGTAATACAGCAGTGAACTAGACGGGCAGAGGACTTGCTCTCGTGGAACTTAAGTTTTAGACAGAGGGAGGGAGGCAGGTGATTTTCTCCCATGCATCCAAGCTGCCTGTCCAGGCCCCACAATCGCTTCGTGACTACTCCTCCAGGGAAACCTCACCTCCTTCCTATGACCACACCCATACAATCTATTCTTACCTCCTTCCTATCATCACTTCCATATACTCTGCTCCCCAGAGCTCTGTGGGCAGATGGGCCACAAGAGTTCGGTCCTGCTCTGCTGAGTTCCTCTGTACGTGTAAACAGGCCCTTCAGCCACAGTAGTGCAAGAATCCAGTCCTGTGTCTTCTACTTTGTGTTCCCTGCCCTGCACGAGTTGGGGAAGCATTTGTGCATCTATTTAGTACATGCTTATTGAACACAGACCGCGGTCCAGGCACGGGCCCCAGGGGTAGGTAATACAGCAGTGAACTAGACGGGCAGAGGACTTGCTCTCGTGGAACTTAAGTTTTAGACAGAGGGAGGGAGGCAGGTGATTCCAAGTAGGCAATTTAATGGTAAGGTAATTTTAAATGATAAGTGCTCTGATGGTAGCACAATAGGGTGTTATGATAGTTATGCTAAGTTGCTTAGGTCCTGTCCAACTCTTTGCAACCATATGGACTGTAGCCTGCCAGGCTCCTCTGTCCATGGGATTCTCCATGCAAGCATACTGGAGTTGCCATTTCCTCCTCTAGGGGATCGTCCCAACTCAGGGATTGAACCTGTGTCTCTTGCATCTCCTACATGAGCAGGCAGGTTCTTTACCATGAGCACCACCTGTGAAGCCCAGCAAGACCTGTCTAAGGGGGTAATATGTGAACTGAGATTGGGCAAAGAATTCCCGGCAGTAGGTCGACCATAGAAGTTGAGCAGCTGAGTGGCCGTGGCTGTTTGGCTAGATAGCTGGGTGGCTGGGTGATGAGTGGCTGGGCGGCTGTTTGGCTAGATAGCTGGGTGGCTGGGTGATGAGTGGCTGGGTGGCTTAGATGTTATGTGCTTAGGGGGCTGGGTGGTTGACTGACTGAATGAGTGTTAGTATCTATTTATAAGGTGACAGGCCCTCTCCTTGTCAGAAAGTTCTTTCTGCTACTTAATCTATCACTTTTTTTCTCTTGCAGTTCCCTGTGTTGGGAAAACTGGTGAGTCTTGTCCATGTCTCTTTCATCTCCAAGGGTGTCTCTGGGCCAAAACTTAATAGATAGGTAAAATCGGGGCCATTGGGTCAACCCTAAAGGAAATCAACCCTGAATATCCATTGGAAGGACTGATGCTGAAGCTGAAGCTGCAATACTTGGCCATCTGATGCAAAGAGCCGACTCATTGGTAAAGACCCTGATGCTGGGAAAGACTGAGAGCAAGAAGAGAAGGGGACGACAGAAACTGCGACGGTTGGATGGCAGCAGAAGCCTGGGAGTAGTGATGAGTAATAGACTGGGAGCCCTAAGGAGAGCCCCAGCGCATCCTGTCTTCACCTGGCCCCTGGATCCCTAGGACTCTTTGCCTCACAGAAGAACTAGTGATGCTCACAGTGCAGCTGAAGGACGGGCCTTGCTTCCTTGGCTGCTCTTTCTGTCACTGAGTATTGCTAGAAATGAGTTTGGACGTGAGTTTGAGCAGGCTCCAGGAGATAGTGGAGGACAGGGAAGCCTGGCACACTGCAGGTCTATGCAGTTGCAGAGTCGGACACGACTGAGAGAGGAACAGCAGCAGCGGCACTGGGTCCCCCAGCGGCATCTTCAGAGCAGCTCCAGCCTGGACCTCCTCCTCAGGAGCCTTCACCAATGCCCAGGAAGAGAAACCCAGGACTTCACTGTCTCAGCCTGAGGATAGTTACAGGGTGACTTCAAGTTCCAGAAGAATGACTCTAGGCCTTCACCCGGCCCCCTTATAAGTCCAACGGCCTCCATTTCCTCCTCTCAGTGTGGCTCTGGAGCTCCTGCCATCCCGACTCATCAACATCTGGATTCGCTTCCACCCCGCTAATGCTCAAGGAAGCAGGCATCTTAGTCTTGGATCAGTCTTCTTTCTCCCTTGGCTACCTTTGCCCTCCTGCTCATCCTGTCCCACTGACCTCCACAGAGCTTCCGTTAAGTGGGTGAAAACTCTGACCTATGAAATCTTGACCTCTAGGGACATGTTCTGTGAAGCCTGAGAGGAAGACTCCAAACCAATATTTAGTGGTGCTAGAAAGAGCAGCCAAGGAAGCAAGGCCCATTATTCAGCTACGCTGTGAGCATCCTTAGTTCTTGGGTGAGAATAAGAGTCCGAGGGATCCAGGAGAACCAGACAAAGGTAGGATGTGCTGTGGCTCTTTTTAGGGCTCCCTATCTGATTACACATCATTACTCTCAGGCTTCTGAGGTTGTCTGGGACCAGCGGTACCTGGTTTGCCAAAGACGTATGTCCCAGGGCCAGGCCAGTCTGGGATTGCCCTGCAGATGGTGCTGGGTCCCCAAGAGCTCTTCTCTTGTCCACATCAGGGCATAAAAGGCGTTTTAGAAATGAGGACAGAGGTGGCAGATCCCGACCATGACTGTAATGGAAACGAACCTCGCTGCTGGCAGTGCTGATGGAGGCTGGGCCTGGGGAAGCCCAAGGAGGGAAGTGGGGTGCGGGGAGCGAGCCCAAGCCATGGCACGTCCAACACCCACCCCTCCAGCTCCTCTCTGGTGAGGAAGGGTGCACATACCATCCGAAGTGGATGCTGCAGAAAGAGCTGCGCTGGGGTCACCATTGGAGAACAAACCAAACTAGGAGAATGGGGATCCAATCAAGAGGAACAAAGAAGAGCAATGGATGGAAGGAACACAATTTGCCTCAAGCTTGCCAAGGTGGCAGAGGAAAGTGCATTGCAAAAGCAAACAAGGAGGGGGACTTCCCTGATGGTCCAGTGGTTAACACTCTGAGCTTCCACTGCAGAGGGCAAGGGTTCCATCCTTGGTCATGTAGTGGGGGAAAAATGGAGAGAAGAAGGGTGGGAGGGAAGGAGGCCAGAGAGAAGGCACAGAGAGAGAAGAGGAGGGAGAGAAGGGAGGAGGAAAAGAGAAGGGCAGAGGAAACAGGGAGGAAGGGGTGAAGGAAAGCAGAGGGCTGGCCCCGGTCTGGCATGATGACCCAGGACAGTGACAGCTGCGAGGGTGCCTTCCAGGAGCCTCCATCCCAGGAGTGGAGTAGGGGGTGGGATTAGGCTGAGGAAGAGGGAGAAAATGGACTGAGGGACCCACAGCTCCAGGGTAACCCTGTTCCTACATCTTACAGTCTGGCTGAGCTCCCAAGCCCAGCCATACCTCGTGTTTGAGGGGGATATACTGATTCTGCGATGCCGGGGAAGGAAGAACACAGCGCTGTCCCAGGTGACATTCTACAGAGATGAAAAATTCCTCCATTTCTCTAAGAACAACCAGCCTCTCTTCCTGGGGACAGCAACAACTAAAAGCAGTGGCCGGTATAACTGCACTGGGCGGGTGAAATATGCCAGAAACATGGACTCATGGGATTCAGGGACTGTCGTGGTTCAAGTCCAAGGTGAGTCACCACTTGGGGGGTGGGATGGTTAGAGTGCTGCTCAGAGGCCTGGTCTTAGAGGACAGCAGGGCTTGGGGCTGCACCCCTCTCTCTGGCTGGGCCCTGAGATGCCCAAGATGCTGTCTACATACCCTTCCCCACCATGGGACATGCCTGGAGTCAGGGAGGTGGAAGATGCCCTGGGCGGGCGGGGTGGGAAGAGCCCAGAAGCAACCCTGATGCTCACTGCCCCTTGAGACCCTGAGCCAGACTCTTCCCCTCTGGGGACTAGGTGACCGCTAAGGCCCCTCTGGGTCTGGCTTTCTGGAACCCCAGAGGGGCTTTGGAGCATGGGCATTGTTTCAGGGTTTGTGGGTGTGATGAGCGGTCAGGTGCTGGGCGACGGTATTTCCCGTGGGGTCTGGAATGAGCCAAAGCTCAGACCTCAGCCTCCCCGGGCCTCACTGTCCAGACTCTCGTCGTGAGCCCCCTGCTGTCTCTCCCCAGAGTGGTTCCTGCCTCCCGTGCTGACAGCCCTCCCCTCTCAGGAGCTCTGCGAGGGGAGCCCTGTGACCCTGAGATGCCGGACAAAGCTGCACAGTCAGAGGTCGGCCCAGCGGCTGCTCTTTTCCTTCCACAAGGAGGGCCACACCCTGCAGAACAGAAGCCGCCACCCAGAACTCCGCATCCCGGCAGCCAAAGAGGAAGATGCCGGGCTTTACTGGTGCAAAGCATCCCCTGAGAGTGGCCAGGTCCAGAAACGGAGCCCTCAGCTGGAGCTCAGGGTGTGGGGTAAGTGGGGGAGGGGAGACGCTGCTTAGACGCCTGGGCTGTGGGCAGTGGGGTCCCTGACTGTGTGGGGACGGGTCCCTGAGGGAGGAGCCTGGGTAGTCCACTGATCTCCCAACTGCACACTCCCCAGCTCCCGTGTCCCGTCCTCTGCTCACCCTGAGACCCACCAGCCCAGGTGTGGGGGACGAGGTGGAGCTCCTCTGTGAGGCCCAGAGGGGCTCCCCTCCGATCCTGTACTCATTCCACCTCAATGGGGACATCCTGCGGAACCATGTGGCTCCCCATGGGGGACCCGCCTCCTGCTTCTTCCGGGTGACATCAGAGCAGCATGCTGGGAACTACTCCTGTGAGGCTGGGAACCGGGTCTCCAGAGAGACAAGTGAGCCTGTGACACTCTCTGTGGATGGTAGGTCTTGTCCCCCAGCTGGGCTCTGAGCCCTAGACCTCACTGATCTGTGTTCCTCCTGCCGTGCCTGGCTCTCGAGGGATTGAGGGAGAGATTGAGGGCAGCTGGGGTATTGACCCCTCCTCTCCGGGCTGACTGCCCAGCTCCCCGAAGGGCATTAGAACCGAAGCTTAAAGGGCCCTCCGAGAGCTAATCCCAGCCGCAGCCATCTGAGAGCGGATGTGTGTGGGGGAACCGCCGGGGCGAGCGGAGGCCCACCTACCACTCCTCCTTCCTCTGGCCTCCAGGGTGCGGCCATGGCCCCGCTGCTCCCCGCCGACGTGACGGTGACTCGGCTCTCCCGCTCCATCCACCTGTACTGCAGGCCGGGTCCCGCCGGGTCCCCAGGGCCCCGCCCACTGCTCCTGCTCCTGCCCTGGCTGGGGGCGGGGCCAGCTGCCCAGGGCAAGTACCTGCAGCTGTACCTGGCCTGCGGCTTCGACGTGCTGGCCGTGGAGAGCGCGCTGAGCCACTTCCTGTGCCCGCGCCGGGGCCTGAGGTGGGCTGCCCACGTGCTGGCACTGCTGCGGGGGCCTGGGGCCCTGGCCAGCCGCCCACTGGTGGTGCACGCACTCTCCTTGGGTGGCTACACCTTTGCACAGATGCTCCTGCTCATGGGCCAGGACCTGGGGCGCCACGGCAGCGTGGCCCAGCGCCTGAGAGGCCATATTTTCGACAGCCTGGTGGTGGGCAGCCTGGACCGCATGGCGCTGGGTGAGTGTGCTGGGGCAAGTGTGAGGGGGCACCCGCCACACAAGCCAAGCTGGACTCCAGGTGGATGGGCAGGTCTGCTGACCAATGGGCCTGTGATCTAAGTGTCCCAGAGGTATCTTGAGTCTCTGACCATCCCACCTAATGTGGCCTTCCTACCTGGAGCGTCGGTCGTCTTGTCCCACCTGGGCCTTCCCCACTGTGGCTGAAAATACAACCCAGAGTGAGCGTGCTGCCTGGGTCCAGCCTGGCACGCCTTTTATTCCAGCCTCTATTAGGGCTAATTTACTGAGCACCTGTAACTTTCCATACATACTCACATAATCCCCACATTGGGACCATGAAATAGGTGTGGTGCCTTTTGAAATTATTTTCTTGGGACATAAGCTTTGGAAAGAGTCTCAGCAATCATGTACAGTTGACCCATGAACAGCAGGTTTTTTTTTAACTGCTATGTGGGTCCATTATATGGGGATTTTCTTCAGTAAATACGTATTACAGCACTACGATCTGAGGTTGATTGAATCTGCAGATGTGGAATTGCAGATATGGAGGCCTGAGTATATAGTTACCTCTGATTTTCAAATGCGTGGAGGGTCAGCACCCCTAAACCTACAGTGTTCAAGAGCAGCTGTGACTGGGTGCACGGGTTTCCTCTAAAACAGTGATTCTGAAACTTTGGTGAGTATCAGAATCACCCGGTGCTGAATCCTACTTCCACGAGCCTGGGCCTCTGGGTCCTAGCTCTAGGTGGTTTCGGTTACACACTACAGTTTCAGGACTGTGCTCTAACTTCCTCTAGAAGGACCAAACTAACATACCTCAAGTAACAAAGCAACCGCTCACAAAAGAGCTGGACACAATTTAGTAAAGAATCTGCCTATAATGTGGAATACTTGGGTCTGATCCCTGGGTTGGGAGGATCCCCTGGAGTAAGGGATTGGCTACCCACTCCAGGATTCTTGCCTGGAGAATTCCATGGACAGAGGAGCCTGGTGGGCTACAGTCCATAGAATCATAAAGAGTTGGACAGGACTGAGCGGCTAACACTCTCACTTTAACGACTGAACAACAGCAACAACAACCAAAAAACATCGCATGGGTCAGTTCTAATTGACCAGTTAGGTCTAGCTCAAAAGGAGAATTCACCCTTGATGCAGAGTGACTTGGCATTTCTCTAAAAACCCTTAGATCTTTTCCTTTTTAATTGCTGGTCAAACTGCTTCCCACATGGTTTTTCTAAAGCAATATGCAAGACAAACTGTGAAACACGGCCTTGTTCTGGCCATCCCCTCTTATCTTTTACCATCCCCGAGTACCTGGATTTCCTTCTCCCACCCAGCCAGGTCATTTCAGACTCCAAGGTGCTCACCAAGGCCGCAGATTCCAGGGCATAAGGCCTCAGGGGACTCTCAATGACCCAGTCACTTTGCAACTCCAGGAGCAGTTGTTGAACCAATTCTGAACCCACCCAACAGTCTTACCACCTAGATCTTTTCTTCTTGTCCCTGAAGATGTCACAAAGCTGGAAAATACCAGAGAGTGGCTGGGTCCTGACCACATGGCTCTTTTAGGAATGGCCTGGGAGAGGGCAGGGACCAGCAGGCCAAGTGTGGGCTGAGGCCACCCCTCCCTGGCAGTCATGGGGCTGTTTCCAGCTTTCCACTACTCACAACTAGGGCCTTCTGCCCTCTGCTCCTTCCTGTCACTAGAGCATTCCCAGGCCAGGCCACCTTCCTTGCCTCTGCCCAGAATGGTGTGTGTACCAGGCGGGACAGCTGTGTGCCCACTGACCAACTACAACAAAGGCAGAGAAGGCAATGTTTCTGTCCCAGGACCCCCAGCTCTAGGGATCCTTAGCAGTCCGTGTGTCAGTGACTCCACTCCCAGGAGGCAGGGCCTGAGCCGCATATGACAACAGGTGCTGACCCCCTCCTCCTGGAACCCACAGGTGTGTCTCAGCTGATGAAGCCGCAGGCCCTGGGCCCAGTGGTCAGGGCCACAGCCATGTTCTACTTTCACCTGTGTCCCAGCTGTACCACCCAGCATTACGAGGCTGCGGTGGGCGCGTTCTGGCAGCCACCCGTCAGGCCCCCGACGCTTGTCTTCTATAGCCTGGATGACCCCCTCTGCGACAGTGCCCGCCTGCAGGAGCTGCTGGCTACCTGGCAGCAGCTGGGCATGCCAGTGTGGGTGCAGGCCTGGGAGACCTCGCGCCATGCGGCCCACCTGCGCCATCACCCCCTGGAATACAGCAGCACCCTTGCCACCTTCCTGCAGAGGCTCGGCCTGGCAGCCCCCACAGCCGGCTCTGATAGCGCTCTGGGCTCCGGCTCCCCACTGGGATGGCGGCCGGCAGTCCAGTGGACAGGGGATGGAGACTGGACAGCAGAGGCGCTGAAACCTCTTGATTTATTCAGATTATTTTAACATACAATGACGCAACTGTGGCCCCCAAAGTGTGCAAAGTTAAAGCCTTCAACTGCAGCTGAGAGAAGAGGGCAGGGACGGTACACCCGAGGATGGGGGCCAGTCGGGAATGGTGGGCAGCCTCCTCCCCAGGGCCAGGGATGGGCAGCCTGAGGAGCAGGGCTGGGGAGTCCCAGCAAGGGGAAGGGGGCAGAGACCTCCCTCCAGCCTAGGTCAGGAGCCCAGTAGTGTCCCACGGCTGAGGGCGCAGCAGCCTGGGAAGGGGCCGGAGGCAGGCCAGGAGAGCACCATTTTTGGGGTGGGGGGGTGCCCTATGGGAGAAGCCAGGAGGGGCCACTGGTCCCAGGGGTGAGAACTGGGCCGGAGCAGGCTGCAGCGAGAAAGACCTGAGGCAGGCGCAGGGCCTGAGAGTCCAGGCTGGCTGGGCTCAGGGGGCGCTGAAGGACGGGGAACCTGGGCGGACTCCCAGGGCAAGCCAGCCCGGGAGCAGTCCTGACTCTGCAGGGGTGGAGGGGCCTGGGGTGGAGAGTGGGAGGCAGGAGGAGGCCCAAGGAAGGGCCGTGGACACTCAGGGCCCACCCCCGCCTCTCTCCCTGGAAAAGGAGCCGGGGAACCAGCAGTGCAAGTCTGTGGACTGCTCAGTTACGGAGGGAGGCTGCGCCCAACGTGGGGCCCTGGGGCACGCCTCCCCCGCTAACTCGGCCGCCGGCGCCGTCCTCAGTACAGCCGCTTCTCGTAACTGTGGGCACAAAGGCAGAGCGAAAACCCAGAGTGGGCGTGCAGGAAGTGGGCCCCGCCTTCCCAGCGCCCCTTGCCCAGGCTGGCCCTGGGCTGCCAGGTGGCCCCCAGACTCAAGGGAGGCAGTGAGCTGCTGCTAAAGCCCCTGCCCCTCAGCCACG
>SJXQ01005272.1:126865-136921 GCA_006408695.1 Aepyceros melampus
CCCTGAACCACGGCCCCGCCTGCTGGACCCAGGGCCAGCCAGCCAAGGCCAGGAGGCCGCCTCACTTACGAGTGCAGGCCGTGGACGCCGCCCTCGATCTGGGCTGACATGGTCCGCTTCTCAAACTTGAGCTCTCCTGAGTACATCATGGACCTGCCAGCAGGGAGATGGCACCTGTCAGGGGCAGCAAGCAGGGAGGAGAGACAGAGAAAGGAAGCGAGGGGGGCGCCAGGGGCCTCCCACTCGCCTCCCACCTGCGGCCCTCGAGTCGCCACACTCACCGCAGGACAGACAGGCTCCGGGCCCCGATGTCCTGGCAGCCGTGCTGGATGCCCGCTATGAGGTAGGGCACGAACTTCTGAATGGAGCCTTTGTCCTGGATGGAGCCCGAGACGCCCTGCGCGATCTTCACCTTGTCCCCCTCGCTGCGTTGAGGGCGGGAAGACTGAGCCCCACTGCCCAGGGCTCAGGGGACCCCTCTCCACCTCTCGAGGGTGCTAGCAGAGGGGCTACTAGCCAGCAGGCATGCTCAGTCCCTCAGTCGTGTCCGACTCTGTGCGACCCCATGGACTGTAGCCCTCCAGGCTCCTCTGTTCATGGGATTCTCCATGCAAGAATGCTGCAGTGGGTTGCCATGCTCTCCTGCAGGGGATCTTCCCGACCCAGGGATCGAACCTGTGTTGCTTATGTCTCCTGCATTGGCAGGTGTGTTCTTTACCACCAGCGGCCCCTGGGAAGCCCCAGAATGACCCCTAAAGCTGTTACTCTCTGTGCTACAGCATAAATAAGCGTGGGTTCCTAGTCAGGGGGCCCGGCACTGTCTCAGGCCTGCGACTCGTTGCCCTGTGCCTCGGCTTCCAGAGCTGTAATATGGAGGCTGGGTGCCACCGTCTCACCTGTGGAGGCTCCGAGGGCCAGCGCCTTGACCACGTGCCCCACAGTCTGGATGCCACCGTCGGCTATGACTGGGACCCCGAAGCGCCGGGCGTACTCAGCCACCTTGTACACGGCAGTGCCCTGCGGCCGACCACAGGCCATCACTGGGGACGGTACACACGACAGGTGTCAACAGTGTCAACAGCAACAGGGGCTAAGGACAGGCTCTCGCGCCTTGCGCCCTACCTCCACTTGGGAAAAAGGACTGCTCTGGATGTTCACGTGGCAAATAAAAATAACAACAGCAGTAGGGTAAATGTCATTCCAGGAACCTGGGCCTCCTCACCTACAAGAGCCCTATGGGGACACCAGCGGCTGCATCAGTACTGACCTCAGCCTCGCCTCTCTCCACACACTAGCTCCCCTTCACCCTACTAGGGTTAGGTACTCACAGCCTCCTTTGGGATATTGGTTTGCATTTCTTTAAGTTTCACTGTCCAAGGCTCTTAAGTATTTGATTTCTAAGTGAGAATTCTAAGAAACCAGCACATATCTAGGGAATGGATGCAAGACTAGATAAAGGAGGAAAGAAGTCTCCTCTGCCTGTACCCGTTTTGTTCTTTTCGCATCCCCAAGATTTAGAACACCTGACACACAGTAGGTGTCAACTAACATTTCTTAATTTATAGAAAAGGCCTACATCTCCCCTCAGGGTTCAGCTAATACAGAGGTGGAATGGACTGGGTTGCCACATCCTCCTTCAGGGGATCTTCCCACACCGGTATTGAACCCTGGTCTCCCACATTGCAGACGGATTCTTTACCGTCTGAGTCACCAGGGAAGCCCAGACAGTTAAAAGCAGAGGCTTGAAGACCAAACAGGTCGTGCAGCATTTGGGAGACATGACTCTCACCAGAGGGACCAAATACCTCAATCCTGGGCCCACAAACTGGGCTTCCCAGACCAGAATCTGAGAAGCAGACTGACACACACCAAAAACTTACAGTCACCTCCTCGGATACCTGTCTCCCCGTAAGTCACTGGACTAAACAGTCAGTCTGAGCCTGGGTCACTCCTGAACCCCAGGAAGGGGCCTGACTGAGTGAGCGCTCTGCACGCACTCGTGGCAGGAGAGTGAGGCCCTGAGGCCTGATGAAGGCCGGGGGGCGTTCGAAGTGCAGCCACTCACGCTCCTCCTGACACTCACCTTCCTGGGTGATGCAGATGGAGCCGCAGCCCATGCCCACGCGCAGCCCGTCCACACCCGCATCAATCAGGTTCTTGGCCTGAGCTGCTGTCACCACTGGAGAGAGGGGCAGTCGGAGGGGAGGAAGAGTGTCAGGATGGGTTGCCCCTGCCCTGCCCAAGGGCATCCTGGGACCCCAGTCCATACCCACACCCCACACCTACTGTGACCAAAGCCCATTCCTGCAGCCCCCCACCTCCCATGCCAGGAGCAATGCCACCACCAGGGGATGCCAAATGACATGAAGAGGTTACACAGTGGGGGACGAGGGCCAGGATGTGAGCAGGGACCCTGCACTCACCATTCCCCCCAATCACCTGGAGGTGGGGGTACTTCTGCTTAATGTAGTGTACCATGGCGATCTGATACACAGAGTTCCCTTGGGATGAGTCCTGTGGGAATGGGACCAGGAAAGTTGAGGGGTGGAGGCTGAGGGCCCTACTGAGGGAGGGGGGTTGGGGGGTTTTGAGTGAATAAACTGATGAAAGCCCTATGAGAATGTGCCTCTGTCTTTTTCTGGACAGTCACTAGACAATTCTCAGCAGATTCTCGAAGGGGCTTGCCTCCCCGGCAAAGGGTGAGCACCACTCATGGATAGTTGCAGGGCAGACAAAGCTCCTTCATACCCACAATATGGACCGGTCCTCACAGCAAAGAGATGGGACCTGGGGTCATATTCTATTCCCATCAACTCACAAACTAAATTGCTTAACCTCTTGAACCTCAGTTTCCCCACCTGACAAATGGGCTTGGTGACTGTACATCAGTGAGCATTAACTGAGTTCCCCTCATAGAGTTCTTAGTGCGGGACCTGGTGAGCCATCGCACTCAGTGAGCGCGATAAACATCAGGGTCATGTTATGTAAGTGCAGAGTGTCCCCAGGTGGCTCCTCAGCTTGTTCTAAGCTGTCAGAGTCCCAGTGGCCCTCCTAGTCTGACACTGGGCTTAATTAGAGGTGAAGCTGGGTCTTCCTAAGTGCAGACTCCACTGAACCGCCCCTTCTCCAGGGCAGGGCCCCTACCAGCACTATGACATCGGCGCCCGCCTGGGTGAGCAGGTCCAGGCGGTATTTGTCATCCTCACGGGTGCCCACAGCCGCCCCGCACAGCAGCTGCTTGTGGGAATCCTTGGAAGCCAGGGGGTAGTCCCGGTTCTTCTTCAGGTCAGTGCGGGCAATGATGGCCACTAACTCATCTCGATCATTGACAATGGGCAGCTTCCCTGACAAGGAACGCAGGAGTGAGATGGAGGAGCAGGCTTCTGGAGGTCGGGTAGGATGGGTAATGAGGATGAAAACAGACCAGGCCAGAGATTCCTCTGCAGTACCCAAAGCCACCACTAGGTGGAAGCACCCACCCAGGAAGTGTTCCGAGGGACCTGGCCCTCTGCCCAGGGAACAGGAAGCAAAGAAACCCGGTTCCTGGAGCTCTTCCTGCCCTGTGGCTAGGCCGGGCTCCGTGGCAGCCCCTGCGCACTGGCAGCACTTCACCTGCCGGGCCACAGGCCACAGTGGTCGAAACCTCCTAGCCAGGGCACAAACGTGAGGCTCTCCTGCAGGGGCGAACATGTGTCCTGTCCACTGCCACCCCCGAGGACGACCCAGCCTGGGCCATGGGGGCATTTGCCAGGGGCTCCCGTAAGGACCTAATGAATACTATGTCAACTGCCCCACTGGCAAATGAATTTAACTGCAGGACTTCTCAGAGCCCTTGATAAAGTAATGAGCCATTCCTTATGCAAAGATGGGGACACAGATGCATTTTCCGACTTTCTAGGACCACAGTGCCCTTTCTTCATGATGAACGCTTCACAGAATGAGCTGTTTTGAGAAACATACTGTGAAGATGCCAAATAAGGGATGGGATTTCCTAAGCCAGGAAAGAGACCTCGGGAATCATGCTCCAGTCTGAGGTTATTCAGACCTTCCCCGAGGCCCAGCCTGGTTGCAGGGACAACTTGCAAAGCTGTGAAGCAAAAGGGGGCTCTGATGGGAGGAGGGGCGGGGTGCATTTTCCACTTGCTCCCTGGTACCTTTCTTGCTGCGCTGCAGAATCTCATTTGCCTCTTTCAATGTCACACCCGCTGGAGCCACCACCAACTCATTCCGTGGGGTCATCACCTGTGGGGCCAGGAACATTTGCCTGCAGGTTGGCAGGTGAGAGAGAAGGGAGCCAGGCCTCCCTCTGGTCCCTGGTCACAGGCACCAGCCTGAGGCCCCAGACCTGGGGTCCTCTCTGCCCCAGCCATGCCCTCCCTGCCCTGCAGGTACCTCACTGAGAAGGGTGGTATGGTCCTTCTCGGCGAGGAAGTCAATGTCTCGGGAGGTGACGATGCCCACCAGTTTGCTGCCCATGGTGCCCGTCTCAGTGATGGGGATGCCTGAGAAGCCATGCCGGATCTTGGCCTCCAGGACGTCGCCCACGGTGTGCGAGGGGCTTAGCACTACCGGGTCTGTGATGAAGCCCTGTTCAAATTTCTGAGGGAGACACAGGGGAAGGAAAAGGCTGGAAGAAAGCTGGAGATGGTGTACAGTCTGGCCACAGGGGACAGAATGTACTGGGGCAAGAAGCCAGCAGGGAAATAAGGGCTGAGCCCTGTGCCCTCACTGGAAGGGCAGACAAGACCCCACAGGAATCAGCCAGGGAGCGCATGGGCCCACAGAGCTGGCAATGGGGGTTTGGGGAGGGGCGAGGGTCTGTGAGGCAGGGGACCACCAGAGGGCATCTTCTCATGGGAACAGGCCTGGTACTTGCCTTGACCTTCCGCACTTCATTGGCCTGGAACTCTGGAGTGCAGTTGTGGTGAATGAAACCGATACCGCCCATCAGCTGGGGTAGAAGGGAAGTACAGTTAGAGTCAGCCAGTCGTCCTCTGCCAACCCCACCTCTGATTCCAATTCCTCCTGACGTCCGGCCCACCCTGCTCAGTCCTCCCAGCCCTGGGGTCTCCACCCATGTGCCCAACTCACAGCCATTGCGATGGCCATGTCAGCCTCCGTCACAGTGTCCATGGGGGATGAGATGAGTGGCGTCTTTAGCGTGATCTTTCGAGTCAGGGCTGAAGTCAGGTCCTGAGGGTGGAGACGTGGTCTATGTGAAAAGTTAGTTCATTCAACAAACACTTACTGAGCTCCTGCGTGTGCCTGGCACCGACCCTGGGGATACAGCAGTGAGCAAAGTGAGTGAGGCCTCTGCTACCTCCTCTGGAGCATACATTCTGCTTGGAAAGAAAAATGACACACACGAAACATATCCAAGATGATTCCGGTTGGGATGAAGGCTCCGGAGAAAAGCAAGAGGCAGAGCGACCACTGGAGGAAGAATGTGGTGGTTGGTAAAACCTCTTTCTTGAGGGGGTGACTAGACAAGTAAAAGTCCAGGAGGCTGTTTTTCCAGGCCGAGGGAGCTGTGTGTGAAACCCTGCCTCTCGTGATCTTTCGAGTCAGGGCTGAAGTCAGGTCCTGAGGGTGGAGACGTGGTCTATGTGAAAAGTTAGTTCATTCAACAAACACTTACTGAGCTCCTGCGTGTGCCTGGCACCGACCCTGGGGATACAGCAGTGAGCAAAGTGAGTGAGGCCTCTGCTACCTCCTCTGGAGCATACATTCTGCTTGGAAAGAAAAATGACACACACGAAACATATCCAAGATGATTCCGGTTGGGATGAAGGCTCCGGAGAAAAGCAAGAGGCAGAGCGACCACTGGAGGAAGAATGTGGTGGTTGGTAAAACCTCTTTCTTGAGGGGGTGACTAGACAAGTAAAAGTCCAGGAGGCTGTTTTTCCAGGCCGAGGGAGCTGTGTGTGAAACCCTGCCTCTGATTCCAGTTCTCCCTGAGGTGCATTTAAGAAAGAAAAAGCTAGCAGAATAGAGGGAAGGGAGAGAGATGGGGAGGGGTGGGGGGGGGCAAGGATGTGTAGCCTTGAAAGCCTTGGAGAGGAGCTTGGATTTGATTTTGCGATGAGAAGCCACTGGAGGACCACAAGCAGAAGAAAGACATGATCTGATTTATGTTTTAAAGAGGTGGTTCAGGCTCCAATGTGAAGACGGGATTTTGGGTGACAAGGTCTAGACAGAGAGACCACTAGGGAGGCTGCTGACAGGTCCAGGTGGGAGATTCTGGGGCCTGGTGAGATGGAGGCATGGGAAGCAGTCTATTAGGCAGCCCACCCAGGGAGAAGGTGACTACCTGTCCATAGCTCAAAGGAGAGGTCAAGATGGCAAGGGTACTCAGGAAGCATCTGCCTGTGAGCAGTAGATAAGGCTGGATCGCAGATGCCTCCGAGATTCAGGCTAACAGCTGTGGATCCTAGCCCCCCAAACCCCCGACACAGACTTTGCTACGTAACTTTCTGGAGACTCAAGGACCCCTATAGTCTATTGCCAGAGCCGGACGGAGAACCCTGGCCCTGCAGTCTAGAAAACTCCCCCTTCTCCTCGCTTATCCTAGCGCAGAAGAGCCACAGCCTTCTGAAATAGACCAAAGGAAGGAGACCCTTGATGGCCAGTGGGCTTGTTCCATCCCTCTCTTCCTTGCACTCTGCCCAGGATCTGGGACAAAGTCAAGTGTTAGTCACTCAGCTGTGTCCAACTCTTTGTGACCCCATGGACTGTAGCCCACCGGGACCCTCTGTCCATAGGGATCCTCTAGGCAAGAGCACTGGAGGGGGTTGCCATTGCCTTCTCCAGGGGATCTTCCCAACTCAGGGATGAGACCCAGGACTTCTGCATTGCAGGCAGATTCTTTACCATTTCAGCCACCAAGGAAGCAGGAAGCCCCAGAAGGCCAGGCTGCTCACTTTCACTCTGTGAAACTGAACAGCCAAACCAAGAAGGCTTCCAGGTTGCTATCACAAAGGGAATATCCAGACAGTCCTAATGTCCCCTTAACAATCTGTCTGGTCACTGACTACACAAGCTGGATGTGAGCTTCCCCAACATATAAAAGATCTGGGCATATTCAGGCCCTCTGGCGTTCCATACGAACCAAACCTGAATAAATATTAATGACAACAGCAACAGAAAAACTTTTTTAAAATGCATACTAATTCATCATAGGATAATTTTTCCATGAAATGACTAACACTCATTAGCATTTAGCCTCCTATAATGTTGCATATTTTTAAATTTTTATTTATTATTTAAAAAACCTTTTTTTGGCTGTGCTGGGTCTTCCTTGCTACACATGGGCTTTCTCTAGCTGTGGTGAGCAGGGGCTACTCTGCGTTGTAGCGTGAAGGCTTCTCATTTCGGTGGCTTTTCTTGTTGCGGAGCTCAGGCTTTAGGTGTGCAGGCTCGGTAGTTGTGGCTCGCTGGTTCCGTAGTTGTGGTGCATAGGCTTAGTTGCTCTGAGGCGTATGGAATCTTCCTGGACCAGTAATCGAACCTGTGTCCCCTGCATTAGCATGCAGGTTCTCAAACACTGTGCCACCAGGGAAATTTGGGTTGTCATATGTTAATAGTATAAAGGATATTGGTCATCCACTCGGTTTATTCCTAAGCCCTGCCGGTTAAGAGAAGCACTGTTTCCTTGTATTAGACCACAATCTAACTTCTTCAGATCCTCTCACCAGTTCTTCTAAGTCATGGATCCACAAACAAGTCTGTCCACTTCTTCTAAAGTTTCCATAGTTTTACTGGCTTCTAGGATATCTTTGCTTAGCACTTCAGAAGAAATCCAGTAAGTAACAAAGCAGCCACTCCTACATCCACCCCACACCCTCCCTGGGCCTTTCTGAACTTCACTGCAGGCCCCAGGCCAGACCCACCTTTCAGGATCCCACCAATCCCCATTACTGCCTTTAACCCATCAGGTATAATCCACTGCCCACAGCACAAATGGCTACATCCACCACCTTCCCCAGAAAACTCTCTCTCCCACACCCCTGAGCAGAGATCAGTGTACTATACCACACACACAGCCCCTCTGCCCTTTACTCACCACTTCATCAGCTGTGAAGTCTATGAATCCTGGGAGAATCAGGAAGTCGCTGTGAAGAAAGGAAGTGAGCGTTACTGGGTGAGGAGGGGGTTCCTGAAGGGGCAGGGCCTGCCACACCAGGGGAAGCAGTGTGTGGGTAGGGAGAGGAGCCGAGTATCTGAACCCTGTGACCTGTTCAGGACTGAACCACCCTCGTGCCCCCTGCTAGTATCTTGTCAACCTCAGCCCAGAGAGCTAGAGCCAAATGTGGCACAAACTCTGCGGTCCTGGGGTGCCACCAGGGCAGCTGGCCCCAAACACCCATTGCCTTTAGGGCTCAGAGTTCATCAAGGGGCCCCAGACATTCCCACAAGGCTGCACACAGCAGATACAGGGCCTGCCCTTGAAAACTTCTCAGTCTTGGAGGCGAGGAGATGATAAACAAACACGGAATGCACCTGAGAACAGTGTAGGAGCGCCACCCAGCAGGAACACCACACAGCACAGGGCAAGCTGCTCAGCCCAATGCTGGGGCTGCTGAGTCACACAGGGCTCAGAACGGCACCAAGGGACCCCAGGGGGCTAAGCATGGGGTGCATGCCAATAGAGCAGGCGTCCCTAACGCTCTGCCCAGTTGGACTAGAGCAATCAACGGACACGGCCTGGATGGGAAATGAGAAGAAGGGGCCTTATAGTTAGGGCCACAACACAGGAGGCCCAGCCAAAGCCTGGCAGTGGCCAACACTAACCTGGGCCATGGTCCCAGCAATCCCCAGAAGAGGAGTACAGGCCTACCCAGGTGCTGCAAAGCACAGGGCCATAGCCCAGGAGCCCTGACAGGCCTGTAATCTCAGGGCCTTGACAGACACACCCAAAAGTAAACGTCTCGGGGTGTTCAGGGACACTCCCAACCAGACTAAGGAAAGCAGCAGGCACCCCAGGGCCGGAAGGAAAAGTTACAGGGTGGAAGGGACAGGTGGGGTCTTTAATTTGCCCAGGGTGTAGAACGACTCCCTGGAAAGTGTTCCTGGGAGACACCACTGAAAAATATATCATATATACTCTATCCCACTTCATCAAAGACCACCAAAGAAATAATCTTAACTGCCCCTTTCCCCTGGCAGCCCTTCTGTACAGTGAAGAGGCCTCTGTGGCTCACTTAGAGGCAGGAGAAGAAATGCTGGAGTCTGGGCTCCTTGGGATTTTCTAGGTATCACACATACCCCTTGCCTGGCCCACATCTCAGCTACGCAGACAAGCAAAAGGAGACACTCCTCAGGAGTGACTGGGTATCCTGGTTTCCAGGGAAATGGCCTGCCAGGCAGGAGTGCTTACAGGCAAAGACAGGAGCTAGCAGGGGACAGGGCAAGGATGCTCTTGGCTCAGAGCATCCCTACTCCACCCTGGTCCCAAGTCCTGATGCTCTTTCCCGGCATGGACACAGTCCTGCAGCCAAGAGAAGAGCTAGTGCCAGGCCTGCAGCCAGCAGGACAACTGGCCCAGGGCCCATGGAAAAACACACTAAGCCAGAGGCAAAGGGTCTTGTCTTCTTCAAAAATCCTGGGTGGGGAGGGCTTGGGTGGATGATCGTCAAAGAATACTCTGGCCAAGTGGGGAACACCAGTACTAACTTTTAGGCAGGCAGGGGCACACGTGGAAAGTGGGTTGGACTGGAGGGTGGAAAAAAAGAGCCAACCCAACTGCCCAGCTGGGCATCTCCTGGGGGCAACACCCAAGCAGCTGCCTGAGCAGCCTCTCCCCCGCCCCCCGCACCGACTCCTGCCCTCGTGGTGACGCTGGGAGTGACAGTGTCCTGGATCAAGGTCTGGGAAAAGTCTCCAGAACCACATCTCGTGTTCCCACACGCCCCCAATGCCCCCTTCCTGCGGCCAAGATGCCCCGAGGAAAGAGGAAGGGGGCAGGCCGGACCCGGATCTAGCCAGAAACGGGGCATGGCACCAAAGGCCGAGATGTAGCTGTGCCACGTCCGTCCGTCTGCTCTCGGCGCGGGCCGC
>SJXQ01005272.1:141770-167512 GCA_006408695.1 Aepyceros melampus
CTCCCCAAGCGGCTGAGCACCAACAGATGGGACACAAAAAGAAGTCCAAATCCTCTGGACCGGAAGGACAGTGGGTTGCATTTCAAGCTGCAGTACAATCCAGAGATTAGTCACTGTCTCCTTTTCAGTCAGTCCCCTGGGGCCCAGATCAACACCTCCACTCTTCCTCCAATGACCCTTACAGACCCCAGCGGGGTAAGGGCAGAGCCGGGTTTGAATCTTAAAGAGAGATACTGGGGTGAGCTGCACTGGCAGTCTCATCAGACCTCCGTGAATGGGGGAGGAGGGGCTGGTATCCTTACCAGGCTCTGAGAGGGTCATCCATCTGGACACCCACCCTGACAGTAAGACGCTGAAGATAGTTCTAGGAGGAGACAGCTAAGGAGGAGTAAGCAAAGTTGGACATGGACTCCAACAGGTTCGGTTTGAAACTCCCGAGTTGGAGCCACTTGGACCAGGTATTATCGGGTGTGTAGTTGAGGTCAGACCCCGGACTAAGATTTTAGGGATCGTTTGTTTTTCCGACCTGCTCCCCGGTGCAACTCAGCACTGAGCCCTCTGCACAGTGCCCGCCTACATCCCCCAACCAAAGCCGGGTGTGTGGCATCTGAGCCCAGTTTCAGGAAGTTTCAGATTGAGGCGTAAGAGGGCTTGAGTGGTGGGATATGCCCTTTCCCTCCCCAGCAGCGCTGCCCGGTTCCCAGGGCCACCGCGCCCGCCCCGGATGCGCCCCGCGCGCTCTGCCCTGGGCGTCACCTCTCGGGCTCGTAGCCGGCCTGCAGCAGGCGGGCGCTGTACCGCTGCGCCGCCGTCTCGTGTCCCGGGTGCTGCCGGGCTCCGGGCTCCGGAACATCAGCGGTTCCGCCTCCCTGCAGAGACACCAACGGCGCCGACCCCGCTGGGGAGCGCGCGGCTCCTCCATGCGGAGGCCGCTGCTCGGGGCGGGCGGGAGCCTCTTCTGGAGGCTCCCGGGCCAACGCTCAGAAGTGAGCGCAGCCCAGTCAGGTCCGGGGAAGGGGCGGGGCCGCCGAGGCGGAGCCTGCGCGCCGGGGGCGGGGTTCCAGTGCCGCGAGCAGGGCTGCTCCGGGGAGGGAGTCCGCTGCGCTGGCAAAACTCTCCCACCGGCTCATCTACCGAAATTCAGCCTATCTTTACCATCCCTGGATCCGCCACAGGATGCTGGGAGATGGAAGTTGAACTGCACAGGACCTCCACCCCTTCCCCGCTGCCCAGACCTTCTAGTTTTTCCTGGCCCCTTCTAAGGGAAAATCAAAAAAGAGTGCAACCCGGGCTTTCTTCGCGTCTTATGTGGGTTCCTCTCCTTGGGAACCGAGGCTCGGTCCTTTGAAGCGCCTCCTACCGGCCAGCCGCAGACCTACCTTGCTAGGGCAAAATGTGTGTGTTTAGTCCCTCAGTCGTGTCTGGCTCTTTGCGACCCCATGGACCCCGCAAGGCTCCTCTGTCCACGGGGATTCTCCAGGCAAGAATACTGGAGTGGGTTGCCATGCCCTCCTCCAGGAGGGCGAGATAGGCTGGGAGATTATCCATCTGCCTTTGCCTACCGAGCCCTTCACCTGTTCAATAGATTCTCTTAGACAGGAGGAAAACAGATTTCCCTTAGCCCTTACCTGTCATTGTCTGAGGAAGGAACAGATAAGACTGCAGGCTCCTTAAGGAAAAGGAACTTGTTTTCCCTCGCCTGGGGTACCACATAACCAGGAAGTGGGGCTGAGCACACATCATCTACTGACTAAAAAGCATACTTTTTCCTCTTTCAAAATTGTTAGCATCATTGTCAGCAATGATTGAGCACCTAGCAGAGTTGGCAAGGAAAAATAAGCGTCCTTCGCCTCAGGCAATTTCTTTAGGGAGACAGAATAGATAGAACATAAGCAGTTGACAAAAATCTGTTTTATTAAATATATTTTACAAAAACATGACAATCTGAGGGAGCAAATGGTAAACGCTGAATGGCTGAGGGCTAAGATGCGTTTAAAAGAGGCAGAGTCAAGGGTCAGAACTTTCAGCAACTATTTCACAAAGGAAATTGAATTTATGCAATAGAAGGATTTTGGATTTTATCCTGCCTGGTACCTTTTCCTATACATGTACTCACCTGCTTCCCAGATTCAAGATCAAAGCACAGTTTCTCTGACACTGAGCCATACATAAAATCTTGTCACTGTGAATGCCATTACAGACAGTTATTTTTGCTATAAACTGAATGTTTGTATTTCTTCAAAAGTCACATACCAAAACCTAATCCCCAGTGAGATGGTATTTGAGGCAGAACTTTTGGGATTAGGTCCTGATTAGGTCCTGAGGGTGGAACCTTCCTGTGTGGGATTAATGTCCTTATTAAAGAGATCTCAGACAGCTCCCTCACTCACTCTGCCATGAAAGGACATCATGTCTATGAACCAGGAAGTGTGCTCTCACTAGACATCAAATCTACCAGCTCCTTGATCCTGGACTTCTCAGCCTCCAGACTGAAGGGGAAAATGCTGTTGTTCAAGCCACCCAGCCTATGGTATTTTTGCTCCTGAATGGACTAGGACCATTTTGTATAACAGGATTATTACCATGTTCCTATGGGTTTCTCAAAGAGACAAGAGCAGACTAATCTAAATTGTACACAGTGGTGAAGTCATCTTTCTGGTCCCTATTTGTGAACTGATCGTTCTTTACATAAGAGGAGTCAACACACAGGTTTATGACTGAACAGGAGAGGTAGTATATCAGAAAGGACTAGGATTGGCAGTTAGGTGAGCCTTGGTCCAAATCCAGGCTTTTTACTATATAATTACCTAAGTCAATCTTTCTCTGAGCCTCAGTTTCCTTATTTATTTATTTTGGCTGAGCCAAGAAGTTTATGGGATCTTAGTTCCCTGACAAGGGATTGAACCCATGCCCTCTGCAGTGGAAGCCTGGAGTCTTAACCACTGGCTACCAGGTACATCTCTCTTCATCTTACAAATGGAGTTATAATATACATGTCATAAGGTTGCTTTGCCATTAGTGAAATAACACAGGTAAGCTTCCTGTGTTATTTTAAGCTGAGTAAGCTATGGTTACAAAAATTCTGCACTTTTGACCCACAAGTAAATGAAATATGTTGTAATTTCTATTATATATTCATTAAATAAATGCTTATTGGGCACCTCCATGTGCCAACTGGATGCTGAGAATACGTGGTGAACAAGATGGTCATTGTCTCTGCTGCTGTGAACCTTAACGTCCACTGGGGCAGAAAGACAAACAGGCAATGAAAGTACAATGTAAGCAGGGCTGTGGCAGGGCAGAATGGCCCTTCACACAGTCCAGACTCCTGGGCAACACACAGAACGTAGCCAGTTGTTCTGAGAAAGAAATGTCAGGGTCCACTTTAAAGGTCCCTGAAAGCAGGCAGAATACGAAAACTAAATGGCACACATACCTGAGGAGTGGGTCCCCCCAGGGACTGAGACCTGTGCTCACTACAGAGTATCTCTGTCTTTTCTCTGTCTGGGGAGGCCTTACAAATAGCTGTGAAAAGAAGAGAAGCAAAAAGCAAAAGAGAAAAGGAAAGATATAAGCACCTGAATGCAGAGTTCCAAAGAATAGCAAGAAAAGATAAGAAAGCCTTCTTCAGCAATCAGTGCAAAGAAATAGAGGAAAAGAACAGAATGGGAAAGACTAGAGATCTCTTCAAGAAAATTAGAGATACCAAGGGAACATTTCATGCAAAGATGGGCTCGATAAAGGACAGAAATGGTCTGGACCTAACAGAAGCAGAAGATATTAAGAAGAGGTGGCAAGAATACACGGAAGAACTGTACAAAAAAGATCTTCATGACCCAGATAATCATGATGATGTGATGACTAATCTAGAGCCAGACATCTTGGAATGTGAAGTCAAGTGGGCCTTAGAAAGCATCACTACGAACAAAGCTAGTGGAGGTGATGGAATTCCAGTTGAGCTGTTTCAAATCCTGAAAGATGATGCTGTGAAAGTGCTGCACTCAATTTGCCAGCAAATCTGGAAAACTCAGCAGTGGCCACAGGACTGGAAAAGGTCAGTTTTCATCCCAATTCCAAAGAAAGGCAATGCCAAAGAATGCTCAAACTACCGCACAATTGCACTCATCTCACATGCTAGTAAAGTAATGCTCAAAATTCTCCAAGCCAGACTTCAGCAATATGTGAACCGTGAACTCCCTGATGTTCAAGCTGGTTTTAGAAAAGGCAGAGGAACCAGAGATCAAATTGCCAACATCCGCTGGATCATGGAAAAAGCAAGAGAGTTCCAGAAAAACATCTATTTCTGCTTTATTGACTATGCCAAAGCCTTTGACTGTGTGGATCACAGTAAACTGTGGAAAATTCTGAAAGAGATGGGAATACCAGACCACCTGACCTGCCTCTTGAGAAATCTGTATGCAGGTCAGGAAGCAACAGTTAGAACTGGACATGGAACAACAGACTGGTTCCAAATAGGAAAAGGAGTACGTCAAGGCTGTATATTGTCACCCTGCTTATTTAACTTATATGCAGAGTACATCATGAGAAATGCTGGACTGGAAGAAACACAAGCTGGAATCAAGATTGCTGGGAGAAATATCAATAACCTCAGATATGCAGATGACACCACCCTTATGGCAGAAAGTGAGGAGGAGCTAAAAAGCCTCTTGTTGAAAGTGAGAGAGGAGAGTGAAAAAGTTGGCTTAAAGCTCAACATTCAGAAAACGAAGATCATGGCATCTGGCCCCATTACTTCATGGGAAACAGATGGGGAAACAGTAGAAACAGTGTCAGACTTTATATTTTGGGCTCCAAAATCACTGCAGATGGTGACTGCAGCCATGAAATTAAAAGGCACTTACTCCTTGGAAGAAAAGTTATGACCAACCTAGATAGTATATCCAAAAGCAGAGACATTACTTTGCCGACTAAGGTCCGTCTAGTCAAGGCTATGGTTTTTCCTGTGGTCATGTATGGATGTGAGAGTTGGACTGTGAAGAAGGCTGAGCGCCAGAGAATTGATGCTTTTGAACTGTGGTATTGGAGAAGACTCTTGAGAGTCCCTTGGACTGCAAAGAGATCCAACCAGTCCATTCTGAGGGAGATCAACCCTGGGATTTCTTTGGAAGGAATGATGCTAAAACTGCAGCTCCAGTACTTTGGCCACCTTATGTGAAGAGTTGACTCATTGGAAAAGAACCTGATGCTGGGAGGGTTTGGGGGCAGGAGGAGAAAGGGACGACCAAGGATGAGATGGCTGGATGGCATCATGGACTCAATGGACGTGAGTCTGAGTGAACTCCGGGAGTTGGTGATGGACAGGGAGGCCTGGCATACTGCAATTCATGGGGTTGCAAAGAGTCAGACACGACTGTGCGACTGAACTGAACTGAACTGTCTTTTCTCTGGCGCTTGTAGGGTACAAGTGAAGTTTATCAGCCAACCATTCATTAAGACAATCACATAACCTGAGGGCCTCAGTGTGTCATTTGAAGGGATTTTACTTGTAGTAAAGTCTAGATCAGTGGTTCTCAGGATATTTCTGGTGTCTGGGGACATTTTTGAATATCATGACTAAGGAGATAGGAGTGATTTACTAGTGTCTGGTGAGTAGAGGCCAGAGAAGCTGCTAAACTCCTACAGTTCACAGGCAGCCCTTCACAACAAAGGATTTTCCAGTCCCAGTTTCAGTAGTGCTGATATTGAGAGACCCCAGTCCAGAGGAACTATTTGAAGAAACCAGAACTAAAGGAAAACTACTACATTTTCCTAAAGCCACAGGACAATGGATGGTTTTGGTTACATGAAAGAGTTATGTATCCTACTGGGCCTCCTCATCTGAGAAATGAGAATATTGGATTTGATCTCTTACAAAGTCTTTTCAAGTTTGAAAGTATATGAATCAAATACATTTATAGGATTAGGATGCAATTAACATAGGGCTATAAGACTGAAGGATGGCTGTCAGTCCAGGTACTAGTGCGTCTGCATTTCTTTACCCTCCAGACTTCCTAAAGTCAGGTGTATAGTCCATTCATCAAAAATGTATGGCAAAGAAGAGAAAAAAAAAATGTGTGGAACACCTCCTATGGGCAAGGTGCCATGCTTAGGTGTTAGAGCGATGTACAAAGAGAAATTCGATAGAACAGTTACCCTAGAGTTACCTACAACAGAGGAAGGCAGAAAAAGCAATATATGAAGTCACTCAGTTGTGTCCGACTCTCTGCGACCCCGTGGACTGTAACCTACCAGGCTCCTCACTCCATGGAATTTTCCAGGCAAGAGTACTGGAGTGGGTTGCCATTTCCTTCTCCAGGGGATCTTCCCAACCCAGGGATCGAACCTAAGTCTGCTGCATTGTAGGCAGACGCTTTCCCGTCTGAGCCAGATGACTATAATATGGGACCAAATCCAATGGAGGGGAGAAGACCAATGTTTATTGAGCATATTTACATCAGACACTAGGATAGATCTTTGCATATGTTTCTCATTAACTCTGCTTCCCATTATTTATTATTTCTCAGGCAAAGAAACCGAGGTTCAGGGAGGCTAAGCAGTTTGTCCACAGACAGAGAAGACATTAATGATTGCTGGTGTCCAGGAAAGATGGTGGGCCTGTTTATTCCAACACTTGAGCTTTTAAATATCTTCCTAGTAACTCTCATCTTCTTGTACAGAACCTGACACCACCAATGGAGAATCTAATACAAGGTAGATAGCCCATTGCAGGGGAATTCAAAAGATAATTTATATTATTTTGTGATCCAGGTTTTGATCCAGATATCACTTGAAATAAGTGGAGTTTAGCTTGGAAATATTTTTATTGTGGGTTCCATTTATTGTACAAAGTTTCTGCAGTCAACATGAGGCAGTTCCTTGTTAACAATTGTTCTTCAAGATCTAATGGTGGGAAGAGAGTGGACTGTTTTGGAAGCAAATATGAATATCTTCATCCCATAAAAGTGTAACTTAATCCTAAAGGTAGCTATCATAATGATTCTACTTGTACTTTTTAAAAAACTTTTTATTTGATTCTGGAGTATAGCCCATTAACAATGTTGCGATAGTCTCAGGTACACAGCAGTCCAACTCTGCCATATATACACATGTATCCATTCTCCCCAAAACTCCCCTCCCATTCAGGCTGCCACACAACATTGAGCAGAGTTCCCTACTTGCACTTTTAACATTTGCAAAGTGTGCATTGATTTGTTCAACAGAAATTTGTAGAGCACTTGATGCATATAACCGTGTGTTAGGCACGTTAGGGCACTAAAGGAAAATGAAATTTTAAAAGTTAAATAGTAATATAAAGTAATGGTTCCCAGCTGGAGACAATCTTGGCCCAGGGCTCCTTTTGGGGTGTCTGAAGACATTTTTGGTTGTCACAACCAGAGGGGTGTTGCTGGCATCTAATGGGTAGGGACCAGGGATGCTGCTGAAATCCTAAAACACACAGGCTAACCCCTTAAAATAAAAAATTATCCAGAGTAAAATGTCAATAGCTCTGAATTTGAGAATCCCCAATATAAAGGAATTACATGCTCGTTGGTAATGCCAGTTAAATTTACAGAAGTTGTAAGAAGAGACCCAACACTATAGCTGGGGTAATCAAGGACAATTTGACAGAGAAAAAAAGTTCCTGCCTGGGTCATTGAAGAAGTTAGGATTTAGGAACGGAGGGAGCCTGGCGGGGACATCCCAAGGAAGGAATATGGCATGGGTGAAAATGCTGAGGTGAAGAGAGCTAGGCGGAGAAGGCAATGACACCCCACTCCAGTACTCTTGCCTGGAAAATCCCATGGACGGAGGAGCCTGGTGGGCTGCAGTCCATGGGGTCGCTAAGAGTCAGACACAACTGAGCGATTCAGTTTCACTTTTCACTCTCATGCATTGGAGAAGGAAATGGCAACCCACTCCAGTGTTCTTGCCTGGAGAATCCCAGGGACGGGGGAGCCTGGTGGGCTGCCATCTATGGGGTCACACAGAGTCAGACACGACTGAAGTGACTTAACAGTAACAGTAACAGAGAGCTAGGAGGTTTCTGGAACAGTGAGCAGACCGTCCCTGATGAAGCATTATCTCCACTCCCCAGTCTGTGGGTTGGGTCAGGCTGGTGGTGCCACATCTCCATGTGACAGATGAGAAAATTGCAGCAGAGAAAACTTGAGAGCAGATCCTGGGATGGTCTCTCTGAGTTGGAGAAGAAGCCAGCCCTCCTGTTGCCCAGGTCCTGGGCTGTCTCCACTGTAGTCCACCTCCCCTGAGCCATAGTCCCACCCAGAAGTGGGATCTGCCATCAGAAGCATCACTCAAAGAAAAGCTTCCTTCTGTCCTGAATCCAGCTGTCCTACTCTGGAGCATCATTATTCCTTTATTTGAAAGGACTCCCTATAGAAATCTAAACACACACACACACTCTTATGCTTCTCAAGCCAGAAAAGGAGAGAAAGCCTGGTAGAAAATGGAATCAGGTTCTAAAGAACACAAACGCAAAATTAACGGTCAGTCAACAGACTAACTGGGGGAAGAGAAGCCAGAGATTCAACAGAAACAGAGCAACTTTGGGCTGGCTATGCTTGTGGTCACCATAAGGTGGTAGGGGCAGGGTGGGGAGGAATAGGGACAGGTAGGACTTCCGTTTTGTCAGAGCAAGTGAAATGGGAAGGAAATTTCACCTGGTGGAGGGAGAGGACCACGAGTTTTGCACTCAGACACTCCATAAATGTCCCATGAAGATGATGGCTGACGCTGATCTAAGGACAGAGGTTCCAGGGTCCCCAGGCATGATCACAAAGCCTGTTCCTGAGTCTAATCTAGCTGCCTGGAGCCTCTCCTCTCCAGTCTACATTTAGGGAAGAAAAGATCATCTGGAGGCAAGGCATCAGTGCCGGGGCAGAAAAGGGTGGAAAGAACAGAAGGCAGGTGTTCTCAGCTGGCTGAGATGACTTGCCACCTGGACTTGGAGAAAGCACCCTGGGGGTTGCCAGGGCCAACTGCAGGCTTTGCAATGGCAAGGAATCATCTACCTGTGCCCTAGATGTTAAGAAGGAGAGGCCTGAGATCAGGGAAGAAGGAGCACCCCGGATATTAGCGAGATTAGAGGTCCAGACCTGGGTCTCTCTCCCACCCCTGCCGGCCACCCACATTCAAAGATGGGGCCAATGGGAGGAGGTGTGACCCACATGAAGGTCTCATGACTGTTTTCCCTCATCCCTCCTTGTCCCAGCCCTGGCCTCCAGGGCTTAAATAGCTTGACAGCTTTGCCAAGTGTCACTCAGTTATTGATTGCCTTTGTGTCTCCAGTGAGGATGAGGTTTTAGTCGCACAGGATTGGTGTATGAGTGAGCATGGAGTGTGAACTGCGGTGGTGGGTAGAGGTCACTGGGCCAGTAAATATCTATGCCAAAACCACGGCAACTCCTCATGCCCACGCCCACAGCATCCTCTGCACCAGATCCCCCACTGAGATGCCCTTGCCCGAAGGGGCACAGGTGGCACCAAAAGCTTTTCTTTGAGGACAGTCTGTCCACCTTCCCACGCTTTTATTTCCAACTATTTCCCAGCCTGGCTGCATAAGAAAAATGTAAGCAATGTGCAAACTGCACTTTTCTCCTGCCTGGGCGGCCCTGACATTATCACAGCCATAACAAACCCCGGCCTTCACCCCAGCCCACTCCTGCCTCTTGCCCGAGGCTGGACCAGAGGGACCCAGAGCACTGGTAGGGTCAGTGTGGGCCCAGGGCACCAGGGCAGGCCCCTAGCCTGTTCATGCATTGCCTGGCCTGGGGGATGGCTACTGTGGGTGCTTCTCAGTCCCCAGGGTGCCCCAAGGGAACTGAAGGCAGGAAGGGGAAGTTATTCCTCTCCAGGGAGAGTGGGGAATTGGGATCCACCTTTCCCAAGTTTGAAAGAGCCCCACCCCGCCTCCCTGCCTGCCAGCCCCTGCCTCTTGCCTCCTGCCAGGTCACAGAGGGCAGAGGAGAGAGGCGAATGGGGCCTCCACCTACTCCTTGAGGGGAAGGCCTGGATACTTGGGGGAAAGAAGATGCAGAGGAGGGCTCAGTCACAGGAGTGGTAGCCCCAGACCCACCTTGCCTCGCCAAGCCTCCTTCCATCCCCAGGCATAGCCTCCCATTTGCCTAATTCATCCAAGGGCACATCTGAGAGTGTTATCCCCTCCCTCATCCTGCTCCCAGACCTTGAGACCCTGCTGGTTCCCACGGGCTAGACTCCCTCCTGCCCTACCCACTCACCCCGTGACACTCTGGAGGATGCTTGGAGAGGTTATCTGCTCTCCTGTTTCCACCCTTCCCTCTAAGTGCTCCAGCTACCACCCTAGCTCCCTCCTCAGGGTGAGGATGGCCCAGCTCCCTTCTGGAGCCTTGGGCCCCTTGGCAAATCCCCAGGGCCCCTCACAAGCTTCAGCCTCACCTGGTTACCTACAGGCAGGCCCTGTATCCACAGCACTGCCTTCCCTTCCCTTAGGTGTGTCTATAGCTCAGCCAGGGGCAGCTGGCTGGGGAGGGCTAAGGCACCAGAGGACCAGAAGGCAAGCTTGGGGGTGAAGGACTCCAGGCCAGGGTGAGGTTGAGTTGGCATGCTCTAGGCTTCTTCTCCCTATATACATTGAAGAAGGGAAAAGGGCATCATACCTGTGGTCCTAAAAAGCCTGGAGAGGCTCTGCTTAGCTTCCAGCCAACAAAAAGAATTCTCCCAAGACCGAGAGCATATTTAGGAAGTGGTTCGAAAATTTAAATCACCACTGATCTGTAGCACAGTGGGTTTCTGCCTGTGACCAGCTCACTGACAGCTCTGCTATTGCCTCACTGGGGGCTGGCATGGGGAATCAGGCCCTGGCACCTGGTCCCAGCCCCAGGCAGTGTGCTGCAAACAGCTTAAGCAGATGAGAGCTGCTGCAGCCACGCTGAATGGGACCTGTCTGCACAACTGCACGTCCACTCCCTGAGCCACCACATCTTGGCCTCTGCTTCCTGCTACTTCATCATTTGTTTTTCTGAAGCTTGATTGTCATTATGATGGAAGATATTAAACGCTAGGTGAGATAACAAATGAAGTTCAGTTATGTGAAAGAGCTTTGACAAATGTCAAAAGCTGCACAAACACATTATTGTTCTCAGTATTTCCATCCATCAAGGAGTGTCATAAGACTGGGAGGGATTGAGAGTTCATCTGATCCAGCTCTTTCACTTTGCAGATGAGAAACATGAGGCTCAGTGCAGTGGACTGGTCTTTCCAAGACCACACAGAGGGGGTTCAGCTGGATCTAGCATCCTGGCAGGAGCTAACTGTCCACTGAGCATCCACTATGCTGTACTCTTTATTTACATTGAGTCATTCCACACAACTATGTATCTGGTATAAATGTTCATTTTATAGATGAGGAAACTGGCTGAGGAAGGGTTAAGTTCACTTTTTAAAACTGAAATGTAATTCACATATAAAATTCATTTAAAAGTCTACAACTCACAACAATATTGTAAAGTGATTAGCCTCCAAATAAAATAAATTAATTTTTAAAAGGTCTACAATTCAGTGGGTTTTAGTATATTCACAAGCTTATACAACCATCACCACTATCTAAATCCAGAACATTCTTATCACCACCGAAAGAAACCCCACACCCATTAACAGTCATTCCCCTCTCCCTCCAGCCTCTGGCAACCACTAATCTACTTTCAGTCTATGAATTTTCCCATTCTGGACTTTTCATATAAATGGAATCAAACAACGTGGGGCCTCTTCTGTCTAATTTTCAATTTGCTTTATTTTAAAAAAATATTTTATTTATTTATATTCATATTCGGCTGCACTGGGTCTTCATTGTCCCAGAGACACATGGGGGTCGTCAATCTTTGTCGCAGCATGCAGGTTATTTTTAGTTGTGACATACGGGATTTCATTTATTTATTTAGTTGGAGCTGGCCAACTCTAGTTGTGGCATGCAGGATCTAGTTCCTTGACCAGGGGTCGAACCCAGCCCCACCCCACCCCTGCATTAGGAGTGTGGAGTTTTTGCCACTGGACCACCAGGAAGTCCCTCAATTCACTTTAAACGTGTTATTTATATACAGTAAAGTTTACTTCTTTTGCTAGGCAATTCTGAGTTTTGACGATGTTTGGAGTCATGTAACTACTAATCCGATAAAAATGTCAGACAGTTCCGGTTACTTTATGCTGCCCCTTTTTAGCCAGTGGTCCCCACTGCCACCCCTGGTCCCTGGCAGCCTCTAATCTGTTTTCTGTTTCTATGACTTTGTTGTTTCCAGAGTGTCCTAGAAGTGGAATCAAACAAGTGTAGCTCTTCAAGTCTGACCTTTTTTACTTAGCATAGTGCGTTTGAGATTCAGTCAGATTGTTGCCTATATCAGGAGTTCCTGCAACCACAGGTTGTTAATTCACTAATCTGTAGTTATGAATAAAACCTCTATGCTTCCCTCGTAGCTCAGTCGGTAAAGAATCTGCCTGCAGTGCAAGAGACCTGGGTTCGATCTCTGGGTCAGGAAGATCCCCTGGAGAAGGAAATGACAACCCACTTCAGTATCCTTATCTGGAAAATCCCATGGACAGAGGAGCCCGGTGGGCTGCAGTCCATGGGGCTGCAAAGAGTCAGGCATGACTGAGTGACTAACACTTCATTTCAAACATTCATGACAGTTGTCCTCTGTATCCACAGTATGCAACCAACTGGACATCCATATGTTGGAAAAAAAAAAAATCCAGAAAGTTCCCAAAAGCAAAACTTGAATGTGCCACATGCAGTCTATTTACATAGCATTTACATTGTATTTACAACGATTTACATTGTATTCCTTAACCTGAGTAATCTAGAGATGATTTAAAGTATATGGGAGGATGTGCCTAGGTTATATGTAAATTCTCCATCATTTTACATAAGAGACTTGAGCATGTGTGGATTTGGATATCTGCTGGGGGTCCTGGAACCAATCCTCTGGGATATTGAGGGATGAGGATTACAGGTTTTTATGTTAAACATAAAGTTCCATATCTCTTGGGTAAATAGGAGTGGAATTGATGGGATACATAACAACCGTTGTTTAATTTTATAAGAAATTAAACTGTTTGCTAAACTGTTTTCCAAAGTGGCCATATAATTTTCCATCCCCAGTTCTAGCTGCTCTGCATGCTTGCCAGCATTAGATATGGTCAGGGGTTTTTGCTTGTTTATCTTTTTGCCATTATAATATGAATAAGTACGAAGAGGGCTTTAAAATTTGCTTAAAATCATACTTGAGTGGTGTAGCTGATGTGTGCATGTGCGTGCTCTGTTGTGTCCGGCTCTTTGAGACCCCCTGGACTACAGCCCACGAGGCTCCACGGTTCATGGAATTTTCCAGGCAAGAATACTGGAATGGGTTGCTATTTCCTACTCCAAGGGATTTTTCTGACCCAGGGAAGGAATCTGTGTCTCTTGCATCTCCTACATTTGCAGATGGATTCTTTACCACCGCACCACCTCTGAATTGTAATCTATTTGTCTCCAAAAATCCATTCCTCTTCTTGTACACATGCTGCTGCTGCTAAGTCGCTTCAGTCGTGTTGGACTCTGTGCGACCCCGTAGACGGCAGCCCATCAGGCTCCACCATCCCTGGGATTCTCCAGGCAAGAACAGTGGAGTAGGTTGCCATTTCCTTCTCCAATGCCTGAAAGTGAAAAGTGAAAGTGAAGTTGATCAGTCGTGTCCGACTCTTCTCGACCCCATGGACTGCAGCCTACCAGGCTCCTCCGTCCATGGGATTTTCCAGGCAAGAGTACTGGAGTGGGGTGCCATTGCCTTTTCCGTCTTGTCCACATACCGCTCCTTAAATAAGCCAGTTCCTCTACCCCGACTCAGAACAAGTAGCCTGTGAATCCACTCTGCCAGTCAGAACAGCACAGACCATGTTGCAGTAAGAAGAGCAAAAGCCAATCACCAGTGACTTCAAATAGCAACCATTTCTTTCTTGTTTATTTTGATATTCTCTGTGGATCAAATGGGACCTCTACTCCAAGCTCTCCTCACATCAAACTCAGGCTGAAGGAACAGCCACTATCTGGAGTGTTGCCATTTGCTGTGCAGAGGGGAAGAGAGCTCAAAAGGGCGCACAAAGGCAATTAAACACTCCAGCTTGAAAGTGACACCATCACTTCCACTTCTACCAGATTGGCCATATCCTGTCTATAGCCTCTCCCAACCACTAGGGAGCAGAGATCAGGCAATGCAATCCTAGCCTGTGGCCAGAGGTAGAAAGGAGGAAAATTTTGGTGAACAGCTTTAATACCTACTATATGTATAACACATACTTATTGATCATTTAGAAGATTCAGGGTAACAGTAAATGAAATGGGGTTCATATAAAGCATCACATTATTCTAAAGGCTAGTCTTATCCAAGATTTTCAACATGCTTTTCACAGGTGCTGCAGAAAGCCTTGACTGGATACAGAGTCCCTGCCACTATACCAGCAGGCACCTCTGCTAATATTTTCCCTGGATTCAGTAAGAGCCCACATGACTTATAAAAACATAGTTTCCATTAAGGTCCAGCAGTAAACTGAAAATCCAGTCCTTCTGCTCCTTACTTCATCTTTCAGATTCATATTGTTATTCCAGTCCTGCCCTAATTCCCCTTGATTTGTGACTATGGACAAGGCCCTTCATTCTGGGAGTGGGTGCAAGATATCCACTGAACTTTAGGGTCATAAAGTTGCAGGGCAGCTCATGTGAGATAGAGCAGGAGCTATGGGAAAGGATACCTCCTCTACACCATCCTGCCTTGAGGCCTTGGACTAAGCCTCAAAGAGTCGCCAAGACAAAGTTACTGGGATTAAAACAGCTAAGTCGTGTCGTGAATTATCATGAGCTGGGCAAACAGGAGGCCTCCCTCTTTCCCCCCATATCAGCTGTGTGAATGTGGGCAGAAATACTCTGAGTTGTTTCTGCATTTGGAAAATGAGGATGATCATGACCTTCATTAATGTGCTATGAGGAACAGTTGTAAATGAAGCTTCTGGCACGTAGTTCTTGCTTGATAAATGGTAGCTATTATCATAATGGGTGTGGAAGTAGGTGTGCTCGGTTATGTCAGACTTATTTCGACCCCATGGATTGTAGCCCGTTGGCTCCTCTGTCTATGGGGATTCTCCAGGCAATAGTACTGGAGTGGGTTGCCATTTCCTTTTCCAGGGGATCTTCCCCACTCAGGGATTGAACCAGTGTCTCCTGCGTCTACTACATAGACAGGCCAGGGAGATTCTTTACCACTGAGCCCCCTGGGAAGCAAATTATCATGATGAAAGTGAAAGTGAAATTCGCTCAGTTGTGTCTAACTCTTTGCAACCCCATGGACTATACATGCAACAGTTCATGGGATTCTCCAGCCCAGAATACTGGAGTGGGCAGCCTTTCCCTTTTCCAGGGGATCTTCCCAATCCAAGGGTCAAACCCATGTCTCCCACATTGCAGGCAGATTCTTTGCCAGCTAAGTCACAAGGGAAGCCCCATTACGATACTTAGAGCTAAAAAGAAGCTCTGTGAATTTTCATATGGAATCTACAGTGAGTGAGTTCTGAGGGCCTGGGGCTTGATTTCCCTTGACCTTGGGGTATGTTTAGAGTGAAAGTATAAAGTATTATTGCAAACTAGCTAAAACCAGTGCTTTATCTCCTAACGAAGTAACTATTTCAATGTTATTGTTTGCATGACATATGAACACCTAATTTGCATGGCTGATAGATAAACTCAGTATAAATATAGATGCTATCAGTAAAAGTCCAAATTGTGATTAAAAGATCTAGAGAAACTTTTTGCTAAGATCTATACCCAAGAACCATAAACAAGTAAAACTTAGCTTTCATGTCTTTTTCATTGTTGTTAGGATTTTAGTTCTTGAGTTTGTAATTACTTTATGCATTGTGGTATAGTGGCTAATAAAAATAAATAAAATCTGAAAACATTCACTTCAACTTTTCCAAAACAAATTGTCTGATGGTGACATGCAAACCCATATGGGGCTGAGACAGGCTGCTCCCTTCTGGAATTTTCCAGTACTGCAGTGATTCCATAAGGAGACAGGCTGTGGGCCTCCCACAGCTGCTGAGAAGGGGCCCATGTGTTTCAGCCCTCTCAGCTGTGGGTCTAAAGCCCCTTACGGTGCACAGCACACAGAACTGTCTCATGTGGTCATATTTAATCACCACCACCCACACCCTGGTTTCTATGAAAATGTATTCAAATGCTTTACTCCCAAGAAAATTCTAAAATGACACTTATTATTTAGATCATTGCTTCTCTCAGGAGAGGGGGAGCTGATTTTGTGAAATAATCTTGAAGAAAAATCACCAGCCATTAAATACATTTACAGCTGCTCCTGTTCCACAAGCAGAAGCTGGTCTTCTCCCATCTCCCCAGAGGGTAAACCAGCCTCCCTCTCAAATAGCACACATCTTATAAAGACGCCTTCTAAAGCTCTGGATAGACTCCTTTTTCAAGCATAATTCCCCAAAGGCAATTTGAACTGATTGTTACCTTGGTCCTTGATGATATATCTCCCTAAATCAATTCTTTGGGATGAAAACTGACCTTTTCCAGTCCTGTGGCCACTGCTGAGTTTTCCAAATTTGCTGGCAAATTAAGAAAGGCAATGCCAAAGAATGCTCAAACTACCGCACAATTGCACTCATCTCACATGCTAGTAAAGTAATGCTCAAAATTCTCCAAGCCAGACTTCAGCAATATGTGAACCGTGAACTCCCTGATGTTCAAGCTGGTTTTAGAAAAGGCAGAGGAACCAGAGATCAAATTGCCAACATCCGCTGGATCATGGAAAAAGCAAGAGAGTTCCAGAAAAACATCTATTTCTGCTTTATTGACTATGCCAAAGCCTTTGACTGTGTGGATCACAGTAAACTGTGGAAAATTCTGAAAGAGATGGGAATACCAGACCACCTGACCTGCCTCTTGAGAAATCTGTATGCAGGTCAGGAAGCAACAGTTAGAACTGGACATGGAACAACAGACTGGTTCCAAATAGGAAAAGGAGTACGTCAAGGCTGTATATTGTCACCCTGCTTATTTAACTTATATGCAGAGTACATCATGAGAAATGCTGGACTGGAAGAAACACAAGCTGGAATCAAGATTGCTGGGAGAAATATCAATAATCTCAGATATGCAGATGACACCACCCTTATGGCAGAAAGTGAGGAGGAGCTAAAAAGCCTCTTGTTGAAAGTGAAAGAGGAGAGTGGAAAAGTTGGCTTAAAGCTCAACATTCAGAAAACGAAGATCATGGCATCTGGCCCCATCACTTCATGGGAAATAGATGGGGAAACAGTAGAAACAGTGTCAGACTTTGTTTTTTTGGGCTCCAAAATCACTGCAGATGGTGACTGCAGCCATGAAATTAAAAGGCGCTTACTCCTTGGAAGAAAAGTTATGACCAACCTAGATAGTATATTCAAAAGCAGAGACATTACTTTGCCGACTAAGGTCCGTCTAGTCAAGGCTATGGTTTTTCCTGTGGTCATGTATGGATGTGAGAGTTGGACTGTGAAGAAGGCTGAGCACAGAAGAATTGATGCTTTTGAACTGTGGTGTTGGAGAAGACTCTTGAGAGTCCCTTGGACTGCAAGGAGATCCAACCAGTCCATTCTGAGGGAGATCAACCCTGGGATTTCTTTGGAAGGAATGATGCTAAAAGTGAAGCTCCAGTACTTTGGCCACCTATGCGAAGAGTTGACTCATTGGAAAAGACCCTGATGCTGGGAGCGATTGGGGGCAGGAGGAGAAAGGGACGACCGAGGATGAGATGGCTGGATGGCATCATGGACTCAATGGATGTGAGTCTGAGTGAACTCTGGGAGTTGGTGATGGACAGGGAGGCCTGGCGTGTTGCGATTCATGGGGTCGCAAAGAGTCGGACACGACTGCGCAACTGAACTGAACTGAACTGAAATCAATTCTAATTCTTTATATCTATTTTCAGTGTTTTTTTTGTTCTTTCTTCCTTTTAACCACAATCAACTGCATTTATATGTTTGCATTGGTAACTACCGACTTACTCTGTCTCAGCTTCTGACCATGCCTAGACAGTAAATTTGGAAAACTCAGCAGTGGCCACAGGACTGGGAAAGGTCAGTTTTCATTCTGATCACAAAGAAAGGCAATGCCAAAGAATGTTCAAACTACCGCACAGTTGCACTTATCTCACATGCTTGCAAAGTAATGCTCAAAATTCTCCAAGCCAGGCTTCAACATTGTGTGAACCGAGCTGGATTTAAGATGGTCAAGCTGGATTTAGAAAAAGCAGAGGAACCAGAGATCAAATTGCCAACATTTGCTGGATCATTGAAAAAGCAAGAAAGTTCCAGGAAAATATCTCCTTTTGCTTTATTGTCTATGCCAAAGCCTTTGACTGTGTGGATCACAACAAACTGTGGAAAACTCTTAAAGAGATGGGAATACCAGACCATCTGACCTACCTCCTGAGAAATCTGTATGCAGGTCAAGAAGCAACCATTAGAACTGGACATGGAACTGGACTGGTTCCAAATAGGAAAAAGAGTACGTCAAGGCTGTATATTGTCACCCTGCTTATCTAATTTATACGCTGAATATATCATGTGAAATGCCAGGCTGGATGAAGCACAAGTTGGAATCAATATTGATGGGAGAAATATCAATAACCTCAGATATGCAGATAACACCATCCTTATGGCAGAAAGTGAAGAAGAACTAAAGAGCCTCTTGATGAAAGTGAAAGAGGAGGTGGATGAAGCTGGAGCCGATTATACAGAGTGAAGTAACCCAGAAAGAAAAACACCAATACAGTATACTTACACATATATATGGAATTTAGAAAGATGGTAATGATAAACCTGTACGCGAGACAGCAAAAGAGACACAGATGTATAGAACAGCCTTTTGGACTCTGTGGGAGAGGGAGATGGAGGGATGATTTGGGAGAGTGGCAGTGCAACATGTATGATATCATAAGTGAAATGAATCGCCGGACTAGGTTCGATGGAGGATGCAGGATGCTTGGGACTGATGCATGGGGATAATCCAGAGAGAGGGTGTGGGGCGGGAGAGGGGAGGTGGGGGTCGGGATTGGGAGTTCATGTATACTCGTGGCTGATTCATGTCAATGTATAGCAAAACGAATACAGTATTGTAAAGCAAAACAAACTAAAAAATAAAAATTAATTTAAAAAAAGAAAGAAAGTGAAAGAGGAGAGTGAAAAAGCTGGCTCAAAACTCAACATCCAAAAAATATTAAAAAGAATACATTTGAATCAGTTCTAATGAGGTGGATGAAGCTGGAGCCGATTATACAGAGTGAAGTAAGCCAGAAAGAAAAACACCAATACAGTATACTTACACATATATATGGAATTTAGAAAGATGGTAATGATAAACCTGTACGCGAGACAGCAAAAGAGACACAGATGTATAGAACAGCCTTTTGGACTCTGTGGGAGAGGGAGATGGAGGGATGATTTGGGAGAGTGGCAGTGCAACATGTATGATATCATAAGTGAAATGAATCGCCGGACTAGGTTCGATGGAGGATGCAGGATGCTTGGGACTGATGCATGGGGATAATCCAGAGAGAGGGTGTGGGGCGGGAGAGGGGAGGTGGGGGTCGGGATTGGGAGTTCATGTATACTCGTGGCTGATTCATGTCAATGTATAGCAAAACGAATACAGTATTGTAAAGCAAAACAAACTAAAAAATAAAAATTAATTTAAAAAAAGAAAGAAAGTGAAAGAGGAGAGTGAAAAAGCTGGCTCAAAACTCAACATCCAAAAAACTAAGATCATGGCATCCAGTCCCATCACTTCATGCCAAATAGATGGAGAAACAGTGGAAACAGTGACAGCCTTTATTTTCTTGGGCTCCAAAATCACTGCAGATGGTGACTGCAGCCATGAAATTAAAACACGTTTGCTCCTTGCAAGAAAAGCTATGACAAACCTAGATAGAATATTAAAAAGCAGAGATACTACTTTGCCAACAAAGGTCCATCTAATCAAGGCTATGGTTTTTCCAGTAGTCATGTATGAATGTGACAGTTGGACTATAAGGAAAGCTGAGCACCAAAGAATTAATGCTTTTGAACTGTGGTGTTGGAGAAGACTTTTGAGAGTCCCTTGGACTGCAAGGAGATCCAACCAGTCTGTTCTGAGGGAGATCAACCCTGGAATTTCTTTGGAAGAAATGATGCTAAAGCTGAAGCTCCAGTACTTTGGCCACCTCATGTGAAGAGTTGACTGAGTGGAATTAGAATATTAAAAAGCAGAGATACTACTTTGCCAACAAAGGTCCATCTAATCAAGGCTATGGTTTTTCCAGTAGTCATGTATGAATGTGACAGTTGGACTATAAGGAAAGCTGAGCACCAAAGAATTAATGCTTTTGAACTGTGGTGTTGGAGAAGACTTTTGAGAGTCCCTTGGACTGCAAGGAGATCAAACCAGTCAATCCTAAAGGAGATCAGCCCTGAATATTCATTGGAAGGATGGATGCTGAAGCTGAAACTCCAATACTTTGGCCACCTGATGCGAAGAACTGACTCATTTGAAAGACCCTGATGCTGGGAAAGATTGAAGGCAGGTGGAGAAGGGGATGACAGAGGATGAGATGGTTGGAAGACATCACCAACTCGATGGGCATGAGTTTGAGAAAGCTCTGGGAGTTGGAGATGGACAGGGAGGCCTGGCATGCTGCAGACCATGTGGTCGCAAAGAGTCGGATATGACTGAGCAACTGAACTGAACTGAATTGAGACAGTAAAGAATCTGCCTGCAGCGCAGGAGACCAGGGTTCGATCCCTGGGTTGGGAAGATACCCTGGAGAAGGAAACGGCAACCCACATCAGCATTCTTGCCTAGGAAATCCCATGGACAGAGGAGTCTGGCAGGCTACAGTCCACGTGGTCCCGAAGAGTCGGACACAACTGAACGGCTAAGACTATGGTGCACAGACCAGCAGAGGGCAGTGGCCCTCAGGAGTCCTGCAGTTTTGTTACCCACTGAGGAGAGAGATCACATGTTCCACATCCCCACCATGCCTCACATTGACATGCATTGCACAGTTTAAAGAGCACTTTCACACACGTTGCTTCACACATCATAATAGCCCTGTGAATTAATGCTGGACAAAAGTTTTCGTCATTTTACATGGAAGAATAGAGGTTAAGAGATAGCAAGTAATTTGCCCAAGAACACACAGACTCTAAATGGGAAAGAAATTCTAGAATTCAGGCCTTTGAATATCTAGGTTTCTCTTCTTTCTGTCTAACCATATTAAGAATACTACCTTTTTTTTTTTTTGGCCCACATCATAAGATTTGAAGGATCTTATCCCCCAACCAGGATTCGGACCTAGGCCCCCTGCAGTGGACACACTGTGTCTTAACCACTGGACCACCGGAGAATTACCTACTTTTATTTTTAAAAGAGCTTGTTTACTACATTCTAGGTCAGTGATTCTCAGCTTTGGCTAAATTTTAAAATCTTCTAGGGTATTTAAAACTTAACTCACATGTTGGACCCCACCCCAACCAAATACATCAGACTCTGTGGGTAGGGTTCCAGGAAACCATGCGTTATTAACTCTCCCAGGTGACTTCAAAGTAGAATGTCAAGTCCCTTTGTGTAGGTGCGTTACAAACACCTCGTTTAAACAGCATAATGGGGACTTCCCTGGTGGTCTAGTGGCCAAGATTCCACACTCCCAAGGCAGAGAGCCTGGGTTCCATCCCTGGTCAGGAAACTAGATCCTGCATGCCGCAGCCAGAGACCCCACACGCAGCAACGAAGATCGAAGATCCTGTGTGCCACAACTAAGACCGGCACTGCCAAATGGAGAAAAACAAATATTACAAAAATACCTCATTACAATCCTATCAGCTAGGTGTCATTCCCCACATTACAGGAAATCAAAGCAGAGAAAAAATAAGTTAATTGTCCAACTGACCTTGGATAGCTCCTAATACCACAATTTCTCAAAAACTATGTGTCACAGTGCTGCAAGTTGCCACAGTGAGATTCCACAGGATGTTTGAAAAATTTCAAGGATCCAATAGAACCTGACCTCAGTCAGGCATCCTGTGAACTATTAGTTCAAGGCAGCTCACCGTTCTCACAGTAGATGGTGCTACATTCCTTCCAACGATGTCATTCACTCATTTCACAGAGAAGCAGTGCAAGGCCCAACAGTCAACAGATACCCCACTAGTAACTGTGGTGATTTAGGAATGAGTTAATATATTTTTTCTTTCAACTTATGTACATTGTTTTTTTTCAAATGGCTATGCTGTTCAAACATAATATTAAGTTGTTTGGACCTGACTGCTTAGTAAAGGGAAATTTGTAACATTTTTTTAAAAAAGGCACTGATGCACCCAGGGCATCCACTCTAATGTCAAGTCACAGTGAAGACGCAGAGGTAGGATTTGAATGGATTCAACCCACTCCAGTGTTCTTGCCTGGAGAATCCCAGGGACAGGGGAGCCTGGTGGGCCGCCGTCTATGGGGTTGCACAGAGTCGGACACGACTGAAGTGACTTAGCAGCAGTCTGAACTGACCCAGAGTCTGATTGCTTAATGTTTCTTCTTAACTGGGCTCAGTCAGTGCTTTATTTCTGTGTCCTGTCTTGGAAACAGTAGCACAGACATAAATTAAACATTGTTATTGGGAACACAGGACTTCCCTGGTGGCTCAGTCAGTAAAGCGTCTGTCTACAGTGCGGGAGACCTGGGTTTGAGCCCTGGGTTGGAAAGATCGCCTGGAGAAGGAAATGGCAATCCATTCCAGTACCGTTGCCTGGAAAATCCCATGGACAGAGGAGCCTGGTATGCTACAGTCTATGGGGTCGCAAAGAGTCGGACACAACTGAGCGACTTCACTTCACTTCACTGAGAACACAAATTATAACAATGTGCTTTGGCAAGTTAGTTACCAAAGGTCCTGAGTCCCAGTTTCCTCATCTGTAAAATGGAGATCACAATATCCACACTACAGAGGGGTTGTGAGGATTAAAGATAAACATTGTAAAGGATCTGGTATAGAGCAAGTACCCAATAAAAGTTCTTTCCCTTTCTCCCCTCCTCACTTCAATGACAGACCCGGAGGCAGAGGGACACACCAGTGGCCACAGAGGTGTGAACCCACACATGTATTTAACCACTTGTCTATACCCAATCATCAACCTCAAGTACGCTGTATTAATGTATGGGTGCATATATACCTATAGTCACAGCATCTTGGCAATTCAGTCAGCACAAACTAAACTGATAGAACAATGAAGCAAATAAAGTTCTTACTTTTTTTTTTTCATCATGCTGGGTCTTCGTTGCGCTTATGGGCTTTTTCTAGTTTCGGCAAACAGGCTCTAGAGAGCATGGCTCAGTAGTTGAGGCACACAGGCTTAGCTGCCCCGAGGCATGTGGGATCTTAGTTCCCTGACCAGGGACTGAACCCCAGTCTTCTGCATTGGAAGGCAGACTCTTAACCACTGAACCACCAGGGAAGTCCACTTAGTTTTCTTGAGCTCACTCCCTTTCTCCATCTACTGTCCATGGATAACTACTGCTATGGAAAGATCTCTGCCGGCTCCATCGTGTTGTGTAGACTCAGACCCATACCACCCTCCTCTGCAGTTGCCCCGTATATTACTGTACATGATGCTGGATCAAAGGGTTGCTCAGTACCTAAAAATGTCCTCCATTTCAACTCAACACACACATACACTCTCCCGGACATTAGCTCTTAGCAGTGTCAGCCCCAGAACAGATGGCCACCTCCCCTTCATGTTGTTATTTGCAGGAGGAAACTACTACACCAGCCAAGATACCTGATATGATACCTTCTTTGGGCTTGAAGACTTTTTATAAAATAGACCTCTCTGTGTAAGAGGTAAATCTTATGTCTCACTAGGCAGGTGGTTGAACTTCAGGTCAGCTTCTGGGGAAGAAGTGGAAGAAGAATCAGTGTCTCTAAGACATTCATCTCATACACATCTAGTGAGCATCTACTGTGTGCTAGGCACGGGGCATGGCCATGAACAAGGTGCAGTCACTGCCCTCAAGTCTCATGATCTAAGGAGGGACACAGGCTAGGAAACAGGTAATTACAAATCCCATGTGATAGACGCTAATACAGGAAGAAAGTAGAGGCAGATGGGGGCACATAAGAGGGACAGAATCCAGACTCAGAGAATCAGTAAAGATTTCCTGGAAGTAGTGAGATCTAGACTGAAACTAAAAGGATGAAAAAGAAATAGCCCAGTGAAAAAGGTGGGGAACATTCCAGGTAGAGAAAGCAGGAGCACAAAGGATAAGGTCCAGTGACGGAAAAGCATAGTGGGAATTGTGTCTGTGCTCAGTCATGTCTGACTCCTTTGCAATCCCCTGGACTATAGCCCGCAGGCTCCTCTGTCCATGGGATTTCCAAGGCAAAGAAAAATGGAGTGGATTGCTATTTTCTTCTCCAAGGGATCTTCCTGACCCAGGGATTGAATCTGTGCCTCTTGCGTCTCCTGCATTGACAGGCAGATTGATTCTTTACCACTGAGCTACCTGGGAAGCTCCACAGTGAGAATTAGTTGCCTCCAATTGTGCAAAGAGTTGCGCTTGTTTATGAACTGTTTTTTACTTTTTTTGAGAAATTTTTTCATTTAACAACTATCTGCTGGACTCTCACCACACAAAAAGAGTCTTTGCTGATGTGGGAGGTGTGTGTGTCTGTGTATGAGTAAGGAAATCTACATAGTGTGACAGTAGGAGCCTCGTGTTGACCTTCCTTATCTTGCCACATTTGGATACCACCTTCTGAAGACACTCACGATCCCAGGCTGGCATCCTACTTTGATGGCAAGCCTGGCTTGAGTCTTGATTCTCATGTGTCCTAGCTATGGACATGCTCTGGATTCTGGCAGCCCTGATGAGAAGTTTCAGCCTTAGCCAGGGCTTGTATTTATTCACTCTTCAGCTTCCAGAGGCAATGGGTCAGAAGTGAGGGGATAAAGCTAAATGGCACTGAACCCATTCTGAGCTTGAGAGGGCTGGAGATGTCTCACTGCTCTATCAGAAGCATAAACAGTGGGAAAGGTGGCAAAGGTAATATTTACAAAGGTGGCTAAAGGCTGGACACCAGCTTTCTGATCACAGCTGAAGAGAGGCTTTGGCTTATTCTCTTTAAACCTTTGGAGTTTCCAGGTTGTGCAAGACAGAAGGTTGGGGTGGGTGTTGTCAGCACAGCCAATCCAACATGCTTGCTGTCTCACATCCACGTGGCCACTTCTGGGCATGATGTCCCAGGCTAGTCATGATGCCCACCCCTACCCTGGGACTCCCAGTACCCAAAACACACATCACCACTTTGGTAAGGTACCATCTTATATATATATATATAAAAGCAAGACCAGTCATGATAGATACTATCCCCAGGAGACAGTGCTTCTGAGAAGCCACTCAAGGCATCCCTGACTGCTCAGCTCTTGACCTGTTTGTAACCAGGGCATGACCTGTGCCTTTCCCAGCTTTTGGAAAGACTCAGTCACTCTGGATCTCCCCACCTAATCCAGCTTTGGTGACCTCATGAGTGCAGGCGGAGGCTTAGGGAGACCTTTCACCTCCTTCCTGCCCTCACAGTCCCCTGCTGCAGCCAGATCCCTGTAGAGTGCAAACAGACAGATGCCACAGGCAGCCTGAC